>JAVJIF010017139.1:0-100588 GCA_038442645.1 Agave tequilana | reverse complement strand
TGTAACGCCCCGATCCCACGGATACGGGGACGTCACTGCGACGTATATACGTAGGTCAGAAAATGCCCCCACGCATATACGCTAAGCAATAAGTACAACAAGAATCAGAGTACACGACAAAGCGTGATATCCATACATATGCCAACATAAAAGGTACAACTACAAAGCTATCACAGGATATGATAAAGTATCACACATTACATGTGCATTACATCACAACAAGTCCAAAAGTAAGGTTTACAATATGTATACAAAAAAGCTCACGAGGTGGATGAAGAACCCGTGAGTCAAAATGAGAACTGGCACGAAGAACGGGAACTAGTCTGCCTGCTCACTAAGATAAGCTTGATCCTCTGTGGATGGCTCCACTTCGATCCAGCTTCAGAACCTGAACATGCAAATCCAAGGGAGTCAGGACCTCCCAACAATGAACAGGCTACAGCCAAATGGCTATAAAACAAGGATAAGGAAGTTAGAACAGTAATATGAATAACAATCAACGAATAATGGAAGCATGAGGAGATAAAGTCAGAATACAATGAATCCACAGTTAGAGTCTTATTATTATTATTACTTGTCTTACTGTGATATCTAGCTATGTGACCCAGCGTCCCAGCTCACATAGATCCATATCCTAGTAAAGCAAGGTTGTTATTAGAAACCAGCGGTTGTATCGACGAACTATGTTTACAGTGGATCCCGTACATGCCCGGGATAACGGTCCAGGATTGTTCCGTTGCTTGGTGACGGAAGCCAGCCGCTAGGCTAACAGGAGGGACTTATGTATGCCCTTATCATGATAGTACCAGTAAGGAGGGAGCAAGCACTCCCCTCGGTCCCCTGGTGGCCCACAGGTCAGACCGAACATGAGTTGCACAACATTCCTAAAACCACTGTAAACACGAACACATATCGATATCCGCATGTTTCCCCCCGCCCCCCCCGACCAATATAAGTTGGTCCATTTTATACAAAAGTCAAGTGTATCATGCTTGGTTCAAGCGATGGCATGATGAAGTGGTGATATCCATTTATTAACAAGTTATGGAATGGGACTACACAATAATAAGTCATGAAGTAACAAGAAGTAATGTCCATCAAGTAACATGTCATGAAGTACCAGTTATGAAGCATAAACAAGGATAATATATCACACATGTATCAAGGGTAAGATCTAATTTCAGAAAAAATCAACTATAATAAACAGCCTAAATTAGTCGACTAGGTAGAAGGGTTAGTCGACTAATAGGGGTCTCTAGTCGACTAACAGTCTGAATTAGTCGACTAAAACTGGGTTCCAGAGAGTTGAGATTCTGTTTCAGGGAAAGTTAGTCGACTAGGGAAAAAGGGTAGTCGACTAACAGTGAACTCAAGTCGACTAAAAGATACGTAAGTCGACTAAATCTGAGATACAGAGAGTTGAGTTTCTGGTTCAGGAAAAGTTAGTCGACTAGGGTGTAAAGTATAGTCGACTAACAAGGATTTCTAGTCGACTAATAGATAGTCTAAGTCGACTAAAACTGTGTTCCAGAAAAGGCTACGTTTCAAAACAGATGGGTTAGTCGACTAATACCTAGGTCAAGTCGACTAATCGTCTAGAAACAGAATACAGAACAGATTTTCTGATGGTTGTGTTTGATGTCTAAAAACATGATTTTGAAGATGTAAATATACAAGATATGAGAACACAAGTGTGCTAGGAATTAGACAAGTCTTGGTGAGTAAAAGTACTCACTAGGATTGGTTAATTGAAGCTTTACGAGTTCCGAAGAGGTTGTGTTCGACAATATCACCAACTTGATCCTTGGCGATGTTGCGGACGATCCCAATCCAAAAAAGTGGTGGTTGCTTGAGATGGAGAAGATGACCTAGGTGATGTTTTGGAAGTAGGTGGTTGAGGTTGAGATGGAGGAGGAGATGGTGAAGGCTAATTCTTTGTTGAAGTGAAGAAAAAGGAATGGAAATGTAAAGGAATTGTTTATATATGATTTGGATTTTGTGAAGGAGGTGAAAATAAGGTAATTGAGAGGGGGTTTTGTGTAAATAGGGGAGGGGATGAGTGTCCCTCTTCTTGGCCACTTGGCCGGCCATGGGAGAGAGAGAGAGACATTAAATGAGGGGGTTGGTGGAAGTGAGTGGAGGTGAAATTTTGGGAAAAGATTGGAATTTTGGGAAAATAGAAAAACTTGTGGTTGTGGAGGAAGGAAGGAGATTAAGAAAAAGGAAAAAGGAAAGAAAATTATAAATGAAGATATTTTCTCTTGGATTTAAAATGAAAAGACAAATTCCCGGGTTTAAGTCGAGGATGCGGAAAACGTTTCGGAAATACCGAAATCGTCCGAATTCAAGTATCTCGGAACGACCCGAAAATTTTACCAAAAATCAAGAATAATATTTTAAGACTCATGGTGAAATTCGTTTGAAGAAATAATTTATAGTTTTAAAACTAAAAATCCCGGAATCAGTTATCTACCGACTCCGTTGGAATTTTCATAAATTCATAAAATTCTCAGAAAAAGTATTTAGATAGAAAATATGATTCGAAGAAATAAAGTCTAAAGGACCTTCTAGAAATTCCTAAATGTTTGTGAATTAAAAATCCGAGAATCGATCAGCGGCACTGGTCGACACCGGTTTTGAAAATATTTAATTAAATTCAGGAAAATTCCAGAAAATCAGAGAAAATATATAATATTGGAAATGATTTTTAAAACTGAAATCGGTCAAATACATGAAGTAAATCGAAAAATACATCGAAAAACTGAATACGCAACTAAGTACGTATTCCGGGAACGGGGTATTACAATCCACCCACCTTACAAAAATTTCGTCCTCGAAATTTCATAAAGTGAAAGGTAACAGCAGAGAAGGATAACAGTAGAGAAGGATAGAAGGAAAGAGTTTTACCAATCAAGAGGTGAAGAGTTGCGGATAACGCTCACGGATAACATCCTCTCGTTCCCACGTGGCCTCTCCTGGCGCATGTCTGTTCCAAGACCCAACACTAATGGTATAGCCTTATTCTTCAATGTCTTGACACTTCTGTCCAAAATGGCCATCGGTTGCTCTTGGTATGACAAATCCGGTTGTAGTTCCAGTTCGGAGTGATCCAGGATATGACTATCATCTTTGACATACTTCCTCAGCTGTGATACGTGGAATACATTGTGAACTCCGTCCAAAGATGGCGGTAATGCCAATCTGTAAGACACATCTCCCACTCGGTCCAAGATCTCGAATGGGCCGATATATCTCGGACTAAGCTTTCCACGAGTACCGAACCGGATTACCCCTTTGTAGGTGATATCTTCAAAACACATGATCTCCAGTCTGGAATTCCAATGGCCTTCTCAGTGTGTCTGCCCAACTCTTCTGCCGACTCTGAGCTGCCCTGAGGTGATCTCTGATAATCCTGACTTTATCTGTTGTCTGAATCAGGATCTCTGGTCCCAAAAGTCTCCTCTCACCGACTTCATCCCAACAAATCGGTGACCTACACTTCCTACCATACAATGCTTCAAAAGGTGCCATCTTGATACTTGCCTGATAGCTGTTATTATAAGAAAATTCAGCCAAATGAAGATGGTCTTCCCATGATCCCTGGAATTCAATCATGCAGGCCCGCAACATATCTTCAAGAATCTGGATAGTCCTTTCAGATTGTCCGTCTGTCTGAGGATGATATGAAGTACTGAATTTCAGACGAGTCCCTAGACTTTCTTGGAGACTTTCCCAGAAATGTGATCTGAATCTTGTGTCTCTGTCTGATACAATACTAACTGGAACTCCATGCAGACGAACTATCTCCTTCATGTACTTGTCTGCCAGAACCTCTGTTGTCTGGCCTACCCTGAATGGTATGAAGTGAGCTGATTTGGTGAGGCGATCAATGATTACCCACACAGCATTATTACCTTTAGGACTGCGAGGCAATGCCGTGACAAAATCCATGGTGATGTGCTCCCACTTCCACTCAGGTATCGGTAAAGGTTGTAGAAGTCCAGCTGACCTCTGATGCTCTATCTTTATCTGCTGACAAACCAAGCACTTGGCAACATACTGGGCTATCTCCCTCTTCATAGCATTCCACCAAAACTGCTTCTTTATGTCCTGATACATCTTGTTTCCCCCTGGGTGTATGGAATAGGCTGAACTGTGTGCTTCTGCCAGAATCTTCTGTCTAACTTCTCCTTGGGGAACACAAAGTCTGCTACCAAAATATAATGTACCATCTGGATGAATACAGATATCAGTCCTCAATCCAGCCTCTACCTGAGCTCGGAATATCTGTAATCTGGGGTCTTCCTTTTGAGCTTCCTTGATCTCATCTATCAATGCTGACTGAATCTGCAAGGTCATGTACTGTCCTGCCTTATCAACTCCTTGTACCAACATTAAGTCCAATCTGATGATGTCTTGAATCAACTCCTTCTGCTGAGTAAGTCGGACAAGCACTCTATTCTCTGGCTTCCTGCTCAGTGCATCCGGTACTGTATTGACCTTGCCTGGATGATATTGCAAGTCAATATCATAGTCCGCCATAAGCTCCAGCCACCGCCTCTGCCTCATGTTCAACTCCTTCTGTGAGAAAATATACTTGAGGCTCTTGTGATCCGTGTATATCAACACCTTATCTCCCAGAAGATAGTGCCTCCAGATCTTCAAGGCAAATATAACAGCTGCTAGCTCCAAGTCATGAGTTGGGTAATTCCGCTCATGAGTCTTCAGTTGCCTAGATGCATAAGCTATAACATGATCATGTTGCATTAGTACACACCCCAGGCCTTTTCCTGATGCATCACTGAATATGACCATCCCTCCTCTCCCTGAGGGAGTCTTCAAGATTGGAGCTGAAATGAGCCTCTGCTTCAATTGCTCAAAAGCTGCAGTACATTCCTCTGTCCATATGTACCTTTCTCCTTTTCGGGTGAGCTTGGTCAACGGGGGTGCAATCCTAGAGAAATCTTGGACAAAGCGTCTGTAATATCCGGCTAGTCCAAGAAAACTCTTAATCTCAGTCACCGTCCTCGGAATTGGCCAATCCTTCACTGCCTGGACTTTGCTGGGATCAACTGAAATTCCTTCTGCTGAAACCATGTGTCCAAGGAAGGCTATACTGTCCAACCAAAAGTCACACTTGCTCCTCTTAGCATGAAGCTGCTCCTGCTGGAGAGTCCGCAATACAATCCTCAAGTGTTCTGCATGCTCCCTGTTGCTCTTTGAATAGATCAAGATGTCATCTATAAAAACAACTACAAACTGATCCAAATAGGGCGAGAACACTCTGTTCATCAAATCCATGAAAACTGAAGGGGCATTGGTGACTCCGAAAGGCATAACTAGAAACTCATAGTGGCCATAACGGGTCCTGAATGCCGTCTTCGGAATATCCTCTTTCTTCACCCTCAGCTGATGGTAACCCGATTGTAAATCTAATGTAGAGAATACTCGGGCTCCATGAAGCTGATCAAACAGATCATCAATCCTTGGTAAGGGATACTTGTTCTTGATGGTAACTTTGTTCAATTCTCTATAATCAATACAAAGCCTCTTACCACCATCCTTCTTGTTTGCCAATAATACTGGAGCTCCCCATGGTGAAGTGCTTGGCCGAATTAATCCCTTATCAGAGTATTCCTGCAGCTGCTTCTTCAGAATCTCTAACTCCGTCGGTGCCATCCTGTACGGAGCCTTGGATATAGGAGCTGCTCCTGGCACAGTATCAATAGAAAACTCAATCATCCTTTCAGGCGGAAGTCCTGAGATCTCAGCAAACACCTCTGGGAATTCATCCCACACCGGTATTCCCTTCTTCTGAATCTCCGAAGTAGTCATCCGAGTCTTTCTCTTGGTAGACTTCACTTCTCCACTAATTGGAACTCCGGTTGAAGAGGGATTCTGAAATTGATCTTCTTCTCCCTACAGTCAATTACTGCATAGTACTGACTGAGCCAGGTCATGCCTAAGATCACGTCGTACCCTTTGGTGTCTAGGACGATCATATCTATGGCCAAGGTCTTGTTACAAAGTTCTACTGGACAATCAGTACAAATTCTAGAAGAGATGACTACTCCATTCCCTGTACTAATCTCCCATTTGTGGTCTAAAGATCTAACAGGTATGGAATGCAATGCCACAAAATGATCTGAGATAAAACAATGTGAAGCACCTGAATCGAAGAGGGCTAAAACAGGTTTAGAATGCACCCTGATATTACCTGTTATCACCTCCTCAGAAGTCTCAGCCTCTACTTCTGTCAAATTGAAGGCTTGACCCCTTCCACGCCCTGCAGCAGTCCTAGCTCCTCTCTGGACTGGGCGAATAGCTTGCTGTGGAGGAGGGGGAGGAACTCTCCTGATCATCGGTCCTTGATTCCTCTGTCCCGGTGGCCCTGGAAGTGCTCTCTGTCCATTCGGTCCCTGCAGTGCTGGCAAAGCTTGGCCGGCTATCCCCATTCTCCTGTGTGGACAGGCTTCTATGGAATGGTCTCGGGAACCACACACCAAGCATAGTCCATTTGCCCTACGGCAATTCTGACGAATATGGCCTGGTTTCTGACAATAACTGCAGAAAGAAAGTGGTTGAGCCGCCTGGTAAGGAGCTGGTCGGAATGGTTGCCTCATAGCCTGAACCTTCGCTGCTCTGTATGGGCCTCCTCTTCCCATAGGTGGAAATGGCCTCTTCATGGCCTGGTTCCTCATCTGGTTCTCTTGCTTCTTCTCCAGTCCACGCTCTACCTCCCGAGCTATGGTGAGAATTCTGAATAAGTCTTCAGCTGCTGGGGCATTAGGAAAACTTGGATGTCCATCTGCAAGCCCTGCTGAAACCTACTAGCCCGCTTCTCCTCATCAGTTACCATGTACGGAGCAAAGCGGCTAAGTCTGAGAAACTCCGCGGCATACTCATCCACGGATCTATTCCTTGCTGAAGTCTGATGAACTGCTCTTCCATGTCCTTCTGAGCAGTGGTAGGGAAGAATCTGCTATAAAAGCTCTTGGAGAATGTGTCCCAGGTGACAGGCTTCTCCAATCTTGCCTCCTCAGCTAGCCACCAAGTTCTGGCTATATCCTTCAATTGAATCTTAGCAACCTCCACCTGATTCTCCTTTGGAACTCGAGCTGCATTCAACAAGTCTGAGGTATCTGTCAGCCATTGCTCAGCATCCAGGGTTTCTCTTCACCCGTGAATATGGCTGGTTGCAGCCGTCTGAAGTCTGAAACATTTCCCGGCCTCTGTTCCTTTGGAGCTGCTAACTCTTGCCGGAGAAGTTCCGTCTGTTGCTGCTGGTTCTCCATCATCGTCTGAATGACCTTCAGAATGTCCACATTCTCTCCCATGGGTCCATTCGATGCTTGCCCAGAGTGGTTACGACCCGTCCTTCTCTCCATACCGAATTGGATAAGATAACTGGGATTGGAAAAATGGAAGGAGTTTAGGACACAAGGAAAGGAATCAAGAAGGGATCAAGAAGGACTAGATAACTTTGTACATTGTAGTTGGCAATAGCAAATTTCATTAATTTGCTACTTGATTGTACTATAGGTGTGAGAGCCTAGGCTCTGATACCAACCTGTAACGCCCCGATCCCACGGATACGGGGACGTCACTGCGACGTATATACGTAGGTCAGAAAATGCCCCACGCATATACGCTAAGCAATAAGTACAACAAGAATCAGAGTACACGACAAAGCGTGATATCCATACATATGCCAACATAAAAGGTAAAACTACAAAGCTATCACAGGATATGATAAAGTATCACACATTACATGTGCATTACATCACAACCAAGTCCAAAAGTAAGGTTTACAATATGTATACAAAAAGCTCACGAGGTGGATGAAGAACCCGTGAGTCAAAATGAGAAGACTGGCACGAAGAACGGGAACTAGTCTGCCTGCTCACTAAGATAAGCTTGATCCTCTGTGGATGGCTCCACTTCGATCCAAGCTTCAGAACCTGAACATGCAAATCCAAGGGAGTCAGGACCTCCCAACAATGAACAGGCTACAGCCAAATGGCTATAAAACAAGGATAAGGAAGTTAGAACAGTAATATGAATAACAATCAACGAATAATGGAAGCATGAGGAGATAAAGTCAGAATACAATGAATCCACAGTTAGAGTCTTATTATTATTATTACTTGTCTTACTGTGATATCTAGCTATGTGACCCAGCGTCCCAGCTCACATAGATCCATATCCTAGTAAAGCAAGGTTGTTATTAGAAACCAGCGGTTGTATCGACGAACTATGTTTACAGTGGATCCCGTACATGCCCGGGATAACGGTCCAGGATTGTTCCGTTGCTTGGTGATGGAAGCCAGCCGCTAGGCTAACAGGAGGGACTTATGTATGCCCTTATCATGATAGTACCAGTAAGGAGGGAGCAAGCACTCCCCTCGGTCCCCTGGTGGCCCACAGGTCAGACCGGAACATGAGTTGCACAACATTCCTAAAACCACTGTAAACACGAACACATATCGATATCCGCATGTTTTCCCCCGACCCAATATAAGTTGGTCCATTTTATACAAAAGTCAAGTGTATCATGCTTGGTTCAAGCGATGGCATGATAAGTGGTGATATCCATTTATTAACAAGTTATGGAATGGGACTACACAATAATAAGTCATGAAGTAACAAGAAGTAATGTCCATCAAGTAACATGTCATGAAGTACCAGTTATGAAGCATAAACAAGGATAATATATCACACATGTATCAAGGGTAAGATCTAATTTCAGAAAAGAAATCAACTATAATAAACAGCCTAAATTAGTCGACTAGGTAGAAGGGTTAGTCGACTAATAGGGGTCTCTAGTCGACTAACAGTCTGAATTAGTCGACTAAAACTGGGTTCCAGAGAGTTGAGATTCTGTTTCAGGGAAAGTTAGTCGACTAGGGAAAAAGGGTAGTCGACTAACAGTGAACTCAAGTCGACTAAAAGATACGTAAGTCGACTAAATCTGAGATACAGAGAGTTGAGTTTCTGGTTCAGGAAAAGTTAGTCGACTAGGGTGTAAAGTATAGTCGACTAACAAGGATTTCTAGTCGACTAATAGATAGTCTAAGTCGACTAAAACTGTGTTCCAGAAAAGGCTACGTTTCAAAACAGATGGGTTAGTCGACTAATACCTAGGTCAAGTCGACTAATCGTCTAGAAACAGAATACAGAACAGATTTTCTGATGGTTGTGTTTGATGTCTAAAAACATGATTTTGAAGATGTAAATATACAAGATATGAGAACACAAGTGTGCTAGGAATTAGACAAGTCTTGGTGAGTAAAAGTACTCACTAGGATTGGTTAATTGAAGCTTTACGAGTTCCGAAGAGGTTGTTGTTCGACAATATCACCAACTTGATCCTTGGCGATGTTGCGGACGATCCCAATCCAAAGAAGTGGTGGTTGCTTGAGATGGAGAAGATGACCTAGGTGATGTTTTGGAAGTAGGTGGTTGAGGTTGAGATGGAGGAGGAGATGGTGAAGGCTAATTCTTTGTTGAAGTGAAGAAAAAGGAAATGGAAATGTAAAGGAATTGTTTATATATGATTTGGATTTTGTGAAGGAGGTGAAAATAAGGTAATTGAGAGGGGGTTTTGTGTAAATAGGGGAGGGGATGAGTGTCCCTCTTCTTGGCCACTTGGCCGGCCATGGGAGAGAGAGAGAGACATTAAATGAGGGGGTTGGTGGAAGTGAGTGGAGGTGAAATTTTGGGAAAAGATT
Organism: Agave tequilana; assembly: GCA_038442645.1. Classification (NCBI taxonomy): domain Eukaryota; kingdom Viridiplantae; phylum Streptophyta; class Magnoliopsida; order Asparagales; family Asparagaceae; genus Agave; species Agave tequilana. The sequence goes on along the minus strand of JAVJIF010017139.1, from coordinate 90,857 downwards.
GGAATTTTGGGAAAATAGAAAAACTTGTGGTTGTGGAGGAAGGAAGGAGATTAAGAAAAAGGAAAAAGGAAAAGAAATTATAAATGAAGATATTTTCTCTTGGATTTAAAAATGAAAAGACAAATTCCCGGGTTTAAGTCGAGGATGCGGAAAACGTTTCGGAAAATACCGAAATCGTCCGAAATTCAAGTATCTCGGAACGACCCGAAAATTTTACCAAAAATCAAGAATAATATTTTAAGACTCATGGTGAAATTCGTTTGAAGAAATAATTTATAGTTTTAAAACTAAAAATCCCGGAATCAGTTATCTACCGACTCCGTTGGAATTTTCATAAATTCATAAAATTCTCAGAAAAAGTATTTAGATAGAAAATATGATTCGAAGAAATAAAGTCTAAAGGACCTTCTAGAAATTCCTAACTGTTTGTGAATTAAAAATCCGAGAATCGATCAGCGGCATTGGTCGACACCGGTTTTGAAAATATTTAATTAAATTCAGGAAAATTCCAGAAAATCAGAGAAAATATATAATATTGGAAAATGATTTTTAAAACTGAAATCGGTCAAATACATGAAGTAAATCGAAAAATACGATCGAAAACTGAATACGCAACTAAGTACGTATTCCGGGAACGGGGTATTACATATTGATTATGTTTCCACGGATTTACATCTAGCCGATATTTTCACTAAACCTCTTGATTTTGCTAGATTTTCGTTTATTTGTGGAGAACTTAATGTTTGTATTATTGAATAGACATGTTTTTCATAACCCTTTTTGATGTATGACAAAAAGGGGGAGAATAAGTTTACATGACAAAAATAAGTTCATTTGGTCTTGGTTCCATATGAATTTATATGCTTTAATTTTAAAGATTTGTTTTATATATGTATAAGTTTTTGAATTCATGTATTTTGAGAATTCTTGTTTTGTGTTTTAGTTGTTTTGGTATTTTTGGTATCAAGAGCAATTTTTATGTTTTATATTAGTTTCAATATTTGATGCATCATTTCAATTATTGGTATCTAGAGCATATTCTTGTGTTTTATATATAGCATAATTTGAGGGGGAGTTTTCTCCTCCCTACATTTTTGTCAATAGCCTATTTGTTTTGTCATCATCAAAAAGGGGGAGATTGTTGGCCCAAGAGGTTACACTCTCCAATTATTTTGTGTTTTGATGATGACAAACCAAATATGAGCTATTTGGTACTAACAAGTTTGTTAAGATAAGTTTCAGGTTTTGTACCATGTTTAGAGACCATTCGTCTAGCTATTGCAAGAACTTCTAAGTTCCACAAAGCAAGGAAGGCAAATTGCACATTAAGGAAGGATCATAGAAGAGAAGGCACTAGCAAGGCATTGGATGGCTCAAAGACCTGAAGATAGCACAAGAAGTCTTCATGTAATTTGTTTTTCAGTTTATAGTTTGTTAAAGAATATTGGATAGGTTTGAAGCTCTATCACACACGTTTTTGCGCACATGCTCATTCCAAAATAATTTCTTATAAATTATACAAAAATATTTTGCATACAAGATTTTGCCTACAGATATATATTTATGTTTTATACTAATTCCTGTTCAAAAGTATTTTTGTTAAAATCAAATCCTCTTTGTTTTCTTTTTAAAATTGACTTTTTGACCTGATCCGGTCGACCGGGGCGGTCGACCGAGTCTGTGTCAGGCTGGTCCGGTCGACCGGACCAGTCGACCGAGGTTCTGGCAGATGCACGTATCCGTGTGCATATCTGTCGGTCGACCGTGTCGGTCGACCGGTCTATAGTTTTTGCTCTCTGGTTTTTCCGGTCGACCGGGTCGGTCGACCGATTACCTGTAACGGTCAAATTTTTAACTAGCGGTCGACCGGCCCGGTCGACCGATGTAGCCGTTGAACAGTAACGGGCAGATTTTTTAAGAGCTGTTTATTTTTGTCTTTTGTGTTTAAAAGTTCGTTTAAGGATATATTTTGATCTAATTACCTCCTAAACATCAGTAACTATGTTTTATCCCTAAACCCTAACCCTCACCTATAAATAGGGGTGTTTGGGGAGAGATTGTTTTACAACAACTATTATTGCTAAAATTCAAAAGTTTAAGGCTTTCAAAGTTCTTGGTTTTTGTGCTAAATTCTCTCAATTTTCTGAAGGGTTTTTCAAAAGTTTTTCTCTGATTTCAATTCTTTTCCTTACACAAAAGAGCTTCAATTCTACTCATTATTCTCTAAGGACCTTTGTAAGGGAAGAGATTTTTGAAAGAGAGAGTTTGTGGTCTTTTGACTACCAAGATAATTACTTGTTCTTGAGATTGTAGGAGTTGGGTACTCCATTGTATTTGAGATCTTTGTGATAGTGGAAGTGGTCGGAATCCTTCTGGGGAAGGCGGGGAGTAGAGCTGGGTGCTCGAACCTCGATAACATATCCTTGTGTTTGCGATTGGTTTACATTCTTGCAATTATTACTCTACTTTGCTTGCACTTATTACTTGCTCATCATACTTACTTGCTTGCATTCATCTTGTGATTCTTGATTGTGATTGTTATAGCTTTAGATTTTTAAATTGCCCCTTGATTAGCATTGTCACCTATTCACCCCCCCTCTAGGTGACTTTTCAAAAATAGTATGCACAATAGTGACGTCGGGAACACTTGTTATTTGATCACTCTCTCGTTTGGATAATGGTACCCGTATGCCATGTCCGGATGGGTTTGACTGGAGTGCGGGATCCAGTATGAACTGCCAGTGGTATGGGACACTGGAAGAGATTGATTACAATACCATGTGGTACTGATTGTTATTATTGTATCAATAACATGACTTGCCCGATACATGTATCCTATTGTGTAGTCGTACTTGTTACTGTTTCTATTATTTTATCCACTATAATGTTACCTGTAGACTTTGCTACATTACCTGATGCTTATTACACTTCATGTGGTGATACACGTATACCATGCATTGTAGGCCTTTAGTTCTTATATATGCTATAGATACTATTCTTGTATGCTCACATCGCTATAGAATGATTGCATACTTCATCTGCATGTTCACTTCTATCACGTCACCACTAGCATGTTCATTACTAGACAACATTATTTATTATATAAACTGGATACGATTATAGACATGACCCGATGATAACCGACTAGGTAGTGATGGTAATAAAAGATGACATGTTTATATCTCTACTGCTTATTATATGCTTATTATATGGTATCACTATTACAGAATCATGTATTATATATTATTATCGTGTATGTATTACTATCGTATATATTACTGCTTTCTTCATTTTACCACTCACTAGGTCGCTTTCTGACGACCCTGGGTTTGCGTGCCCAGGTTGGAGATCCGAGTTATTGTATTTTCAGATAGTTCATTGGATTCACATAGGAGACTCATTATCGAGACCATTCATAGGTATCTTTGTGATTTGTTTCCATTATCTTATTTATCCCTGTTTTCATATCTGTTAAGATAACTAACCTCTTTCTGCAGGTATTCTTGTACTTATTTCCTGCTGGAACTCTTGTCTATATGGAGGCTATGTCCTGTACTGAGGCATCGGGGTGTTACATTATTCTATAATAAGTATGAGAATATGATAATAAATGTGCAATATTAGTGACCAATCACACCCCATACCTATCTTTTGCTCGTCCTCGAGAAAAACAACAAAACTATACTAAGGATTATTAGACCACTTTCGCAGGTCACGCGATTGCACTGAGCATGTGCAACAAGCTGTTAAACCTCTAGGTTTCTCCTAGAAGACGAGTTTTGTCTCGTGAGGGTTTTCAGCGGATTACACCCACAAAATCCATAAAGAAAGAGAAACAAAGAGTTAGTATTTTCGAAAAGCATTTTGAAAGATAAAAATATTTAAAATATAATTGTAAGATTTAAGTAATTTATAAGTTATAGGAAAACTGAATTTTTCATTCCTAAACTTAGTCTCTATTCAAAAATTTGTTATCAATCAAAGTAAGGAGTCAAATTGTGCTTCTCATTTAGTCTATTACTTTACCCTAAGTCATATGCACCTTGTGACTGTGAAAATTTTGACTAAGAGTTCATTAACTCTAACTCTTATGCCTTATTTATTTATTTATATATATATATTTTTTGTGGTATTATTCCTTAGTTCTATTAGGCTTTCTAATCTGCCTATGTAACGAGCCTTTAATCGATGACTCTCAAACCAAACGGTCTTAGGGCACCGGGTGAGAAAACACCCCAAGGACTTAAGGACTCGAGCAAACAAGGCCACAAAACTAAGGATTTTATTATATGAACCCCTTTTAGGCGTGAATACTTATGCTTAATTAGGCACAAATACCCAGCTTAATCAGAGGATTTTTATATTTTTTTTCTCAAACTTATCTAATCATCTTTCGCATAAATACTAAGGCTTGCTTAGGCCAAAGTACCTAGCTAATCAATAATTAGATTTGTTTATATTTTTTTCTTTTTCTTTTTTTTAAATTTTTTTATAAGGCATAAGAATTTTTGGTTTTTTGAACCCTAAGTGTGTAAGTGTATGAAGTGTGCATATTTCATCAAGGTAAATATCAAGACTAAATTACTTTGACAAATTTTCTTCCTAACCTTAAAAATCAAACAAATAATCTTATTTTGACCAAGTATAAGAAATCCTAATTAGGATTTTTCTATTCCTTAAAATTGACTTAATTTCTTACAAAAATTATGTCAAAATATTGTTTCTATTTTCAAAAAGTTTTTAAAAGTAAAAAAAATGTTAATTTTTTATTTTTATTTATTTATTTTTTTAAATAAAAAGAAAAACCTAAGTTATGTTAGAACCCTCTCCCACACCTATCTCATGCATTGTCCTCAATGTATGAATTAATGCATAAATGCATGAAAAAGAAGAAAGGGAGGGAAATATTACCTTAAGGTGGTGATTCTGGTGGTGGTCTGATTGGTCCACGAAATGCGGCCCAATCGATTTTTCGTGGAGTTAGGAGGAACCCACCAGAAATTTCTCTAATATAACCCACTAAAATGATATATGCATGAATGATTTTTATTAAATATTTGACCCCATCTAATTTCCAAATTTCATAATTAATTTCGGAGTCAAATTTGTCAACCGCCTTGTCCCAAAATGGAGTGTGAAAAGATAAAATGATTGGCTTGGACTCAGGAAGTACAGGAACTAATACCGACTCAAGAAGGTGACTTAAGTCAAGTAAAGGTTCAGGAGTCGAGATTGGTTCAAGAAGCGGGTCCAAGTCAAAAAGTTGAAACTCAAGTCCACATTTATTTTTCAACAACGGAATGTGACTTAATATTGGTGATTCAAGTTCAAGAATGATAGGTGTGGGAATCAAAACTGACTCTAAAATATTACTCAAATCCGGTAACAAAACAGGAGTCAATATTGATTCAGGAATTTGAACTGGATCACAGATTTGAGAATCTAGGTCACATTTCTTATTGAGTTCAATGTCATAAAAATGAGAACTTGCCAATCTGTCAATATAACTTTCAAAAGTGTAAAATTGGTCAAGTTCAATATGATCATCAAAGATGGGTGATTCAATTTCATGATGAATTGGCACAGGATCTAATGTTGACTCGGGAAAAAGATTAAATCAGGTGAAGACACCGGAGTCATAATTGAATCAGGAAGTAGAATTGAATCACTAAGTTGAGGTTCATGATCATATTCATTTTCAAGTTCAATTTTAGGAAAGGGATAACTTGCCAAACTGTCAATATTATTTTCAAAATTTGGAGCTTGGGCAAATTCAAATGATTGTTCTGAAATGGAACCTAGATTTCCAAAATGACATGACTCTTCGGCTCTAACAGAATGGTTAGTGACATCAGAACTGGTCAAACGGTGAGAATGTAGAGATTGGACCATCATATCTATGTCACAATTACGAGCGTTTTGAGCCTGAGTCATGGCTTCAAGCATCCCTTCATAATTGATAGGTTCATTGTTTTGATGAAAAGATGAAGTGTTGCCTTGGAATTGGTGGTGAAATTGTGAGTCCATCAGATTTTGTGATTTTTATTTGGACTCACGCATACTCATTTCCAAAATTAATGGTTTTCTATTTTGGACTGGTGGAACTGAGTATGAATCTTGAAAATATTGTGGACTAGGTGATAAGGAGGACAAGTTGGTTGAAAATTAGACTCGGGGGAGGTGAATCCCCACTGACTCTGTGAAGAGTTGAAATTATTCTGAAAATTATGGTTATAAGATTGGGGGCATGGGTTATATTGATTCGAATAAGACCAATCCGGCACACTAGGCTGGTTAAAGTTATGATATGCCGGGTTGGTAATATCCGAAAAAGAGGTTGGTGTGTAATATGGATTACCATTAAAATTGAAAAAATTGTTGATATAAGCCATATCATACAATAAAACACAAACAAAAAAACAAATAAGCAAATAAAGGAAAAAATTTCTAAACTAAGTTAGGGTAGACCTATGACCTAGACGACTCCTACTGGTTAGACTGTCCACGGGAGGTATAATGCACACTTTGACCATAAGCTAATCAGCCAGGTCAGGGTAAGATTGGTGGGAGGTTATCCGTCAAAGACGTTCCTTAATTAAATAACCACCAACCTTCGGGCTTTCGGCCCTTAATCCCTTTCCTAGACACTGATTTTGCAGGAGTCAAATTCCAACACCTTTCCACTTAGGATAATCTCCTAATTGAGTCCGAGATGTCCCTAGGGCAACGTCTACTCATTTTTAGTTAGGCTCGGGTTAGTGAGTGCTTGGAATCTAATTTTTGGGCAAGGAAGGGTGATTAAATCCCCACCTTATCTTGTTATAGGGTGGTGCTCTTAAGATCAGTTTGTGCAAGTATACAAGATATGCAAACAAGATTCACTCAAAGCGATGTAAATCAACCAAGAGATGAGTCCTATTCTAAATGCAATGCGAACGTACCTTGCTCCAGCATTCTTCAACAGTAAAGTAAATGAGTTGAAATGACACGTGCCTAAAATGCAAACGTCTAATCAATTTTTTAAACTTTTCAATAAGTATTTTACTGTTGGTTTATTAGCAGGCTCCTGGTGATGTCATACAAGAAATAAAGTATACAAGAAATAAAGTTTGCAGAAACTCTAATTTTGTAAAGCAAGCAGCCCTACAAAAAGCCAGTTAGTAGTGAACTCTTCCTTACCGCGGAATCGCGGATAGAGCCGAGCAAACGCGGCAATTCAGAGAGTACTTGGTCTCTATTTTCTGGAACAGAGGCCCAAGACCACTTATATGTTACTGCAATCTTTTTTTTCCTGCTTTTCCTGCCCTGTAACCTACAACAGAGAAGAAAATTTCGTTTTAGTTCAAAAATTCAATAAAAACCGTTACCCTCCCCGACAACGGCGCCAAAATTTGATTGAAGCTTTAACCTACACACAAAATACAGAATTTCAGATCTAAGAATAGGATGTGCAAGTGCTCAATTCTATCGCGATAGCAAGTGGCTATGCGGGTCGTGATCCACAAGGAGGGTTAGCGATAAAAGCGTTCAAGGTTTGTAATGAAATCTTTATGAAGAAAAAACGAAGGTTCTTCTTTGTTTTAAGAAATGAGAATGAAAAAGAGTTAGGTTAAAGTTAAGTGAGAAAGAAAGTGGTAGTTTAGAAGATGGAGAAAAATGGAGAATGATTATTTACAAAGAAATGGAGAAGGAGTGATGAAAGAAATCGTGTTGGTGATCTAAACTAAGAAGTAAAAGAAAAGAAAGAAGATTAAAGAAGTACTTACCTAGTTTGGTTTATGACTTACCTAAAACCCTTGCATGTTCTACCTTACTTCGGAGGCGTTCAATGCATAAGCCATAGGATCGAGCTCAGTCCCTATTCGCATTATATCATCAAGACGAACAAGAATGAAGTGATACGGATCTTGAGGAGGAGAACGTCATAATGAGTTATCGTTGGCACTCACACAGACGTTGTTATACTGATGTTTCTGGATTCACTTGCATTCTCATCAAAACCAAAAGAGGTAAAGTAGAAAGAAGAAGAAGAAAATAAAAGTAAAGAAGAACATAAAAAATATTACCTTTTATTGCTTGAAACGATGGAAGAAAGGAGGAGAGTACATCGGTGTCACTCTCAACATAAACCTCTCTCTTACTTACATGAATCTCAATCTAACCTAAGCTTACATACAAATTAAAATTACATAAAAAGAAAACAAAAACCTACACTAAAAAATGAAAAACTAGACTAAATCTTATCTCTGCATGGTCCTCCCTGGAGGCTCTGAAAATCCCAGTATTTATAGGCAAAACCCCACCTACAGGAGCGTATGAAGATAGGGGGAGCAAACGCTCCCCCTAACTCTCTAACCAAGCCAGGTGGCCACACCCTGTTGGTGGAGCTTCCCGGCTTCTCGTTCTGGCTTTATCTTCAGTTGGATTTGCAGTTTAAGTCCGGGATTTTGACGAAATGGCCTTTGATCTTTGCTTCAACCGATCGATTCTGGGAGGATTCTTCTCAACCGGTTTTCAACCTCTCTGATTTTGCCCTGATTCACTGAGTTCGAATTAATTCTGATTTAATTCAGAATTTGGTGGGTTTTTGAGCTCATTTCTCTTCACTCTCCTTTAGGAATGGGCCTGCAAATAAATTAAACATTTAATTAGGACAATGCAGAGTTTATTCTATAATAAGTATGGGAATATGATAATAAATGTGCAATATTAGTGACCAATCAACTACTCTTAATAGGACGATCACCTATGTGAGTATAGAGTTAGGTCGGCTCTTTGGGAATTTTTATGGAGGCTGTTATTCCCTAAAGATACTCTCTGAAATCAAGAATGTCCAGGGCCCAAATAGACACAATCGAGAACTAAAATTGATTTGGAAAGTCACTGTGTGAAGCTTGTTGACTTGGCTTACACTAACGGCTAACAGTTCAAGACCTAGTTCACTGATTAGCCAGTAAGTCTGATAAAGTTTTCGCTATGGAAGGTTCAAAACCTAGTTCACCTATTCTGATGTAGTTTCTTTTCTAAAGTACCTTTCACAATAGAGTCAATCTCTTTTTGTGTCAATTCCTTGAATCTCCATTTATTGTGGGGGATTATTGGAATATGAAGAATATATATGTGAATCTTTGAATTGAATTATGGCGAGATCCGTTGATCGAATCAATTGGATGATGGTTGGAGTGTGTTCTCCTTCCATTGGGGATGAACGTGGTATATTCACATGTTCAATTCCGACTTCGAATGAATGAGATATTCAAGTCTAAATATTGCCTAATTCAAAGCCAAAATGGGACTAAAGGTAGTTAAAAGTATTTAGTCCCACATTAGCCATGGGATGGAAGTTCGTAGTGTTTAAATAGAGAAAATTGAGAACAAAGGGCGTGCCCTTTGGGTACTTGGAGTCTTCACGCGCGATTGGGAGGGAACCATGCCCGCACATGCGCGCGCGCCGCCGCTGGCGGCGGCCGGCCGGTGCCGGTGACTGTGCCGGGCTCGGGCTCGGGTTCAGTTTCCCTACCCGGCCTGGTTCTTTTTGAATCAGGTCTCACGGGTATGGATTGCAAGCATACCCGCCCCGCCACCGGACCCGCTCCGCTATCCGGATCCAAACCGCCCCGCCAACGGCTGTCTGTAAACCGTCGCAGCGGTTGGGCGGTTGGACGGTTGCGACGGTTGAACCGAACCGTTACAACGGTTCAGACCGAACCGTTGCAACTGTTGATGGGTTCAGACGAATCTGCCCCTCCCGGAGCGCTATAAATAGCGCTCCGTTCTCTCATTCTAAGACACACCAAACGAAAACTCTCTCTCTCTCTCTCTGCATTCTGAACTGGAAGTGAAGTTCTGCGTTCTGAACTGGGAAGTGAAGTTCTGAAGTAACTTTCAACGAGAAGTGAGAAATTTAGTTTTCGAAGCGACTTCCAAAAGAGATTCTGCAAAAATTCATTCTGAAAGAGAGCTCAGAAAATTCAACAGATTCTTTAATAGAATTGTTGTCTGAATCTGCGACTTCCGAAGAAGAACAGTGGGTGCTCCTCCAAAGTAAAGGCAAATATTCTCCCGAAATTTGTCTTTGTCCCCCTGCTTCAACAATCCTGTGAAGGTACTGGTTAACTACGGTTCGACCGTACGGTGATTTGGTAGTGCTATCCAAATACCGTGAAGGAGTGTTGTATCTTGGAAGACCAGCGTTCAGTAACCCGTTAGCACCGGTGCGGGGGACGTAATTATCTTAAGGAGATTCGCTCTAAGCGTACCTCACTCCAAGTACTGTATAAGTGAATTAATTTCTTTATACAGGGGATATATTGATATTCAGTATATTGAGACTGATTTATATCAGTCTAATTGGTGTTTAACCAAGGAAGGAAATTGAAATGTGGTTCTTAAATTAAGGAACGTTCTATTGAACGGAAAACCTCCCACCTGATATTTACCGTCCTGGCCAATTAGATTGTTGATATTTTAGTGATATTAATTAGTTGTCAGATTGATTCCAGAAACCAACAGTCAACACGGGATCGGCCCTCTTATAATATGTGTGTGGTCACACACATGAATCGAATTCAGAGATCACACGAAAGACTCTCGGTCTAAGTATGTGACTTGTTAATGAGTTGTTTAGCTAATTAGAGTGATTGACGGAGTCACGGTATTTTTTGAGAGGGGTCAAAAAGTCACTAGGCAAAAAAACATTTAAGAAAATTTAAAACAATAGAATGGAAAAAGAATATATATAAAATTGCCCCATCTATTTCCTATTGTCCAACAAACGCAAAAAAAAAGAAGCAGTTCTTACCAAATGTCCATTCGCCAACAAAGTACGCCGAGCGGGAAGACTGTCAGAAAAGAAAGAGAAGAGAAGTTTAACATCATCGTAAAATCTTTGAAAAGAATATAAAATTGCTCTATTTTATCAGCTATTGTTTAACAACAACAACAAAAAAAAAAGAAAAAAACACTTCTTACCCAACATCTATCAAATAATAAGTTTAAAATCATACAAAAATATAAAATTATTCACTAAATAAATTATTATTATTTTATTTTTCTGATGGAAATAAATAAGATTTATAAAATCAGCAACAAATTCTTTGTGGTTTATAACAAAATTTATTAAGAAAATGTTTTGATATTTCAAGCACATATTAAAAGCTAAAAAAAAACTTGTTAACATGTTAACAATATATAAAGCAATATTATAAATCAAAAAAAAAAAAAAATACGTACAAGATTTAGCAAAGATGACTATAATTTTTCATCTTGCCTAGTTGTTCCTTTTCCTTTTCTCTTTATCCATTCAGTTTTTCTCTGCGAAAATATCTCCTCCCCTGAGTCATCGTGGGTGGCGACTCTTCCTCTCCTTCAGGAAAGGGCAAATAAAAAAAATGACTAATTTTAATAGATTTAACTGTGAAACATATTATATCACATACATTAAAGTGAACCATTATATATGCTCATCATTTATCAGGACTCATCACCTATTCCTTCAAAATCTAATGGGTTTATAATAAACATGGTGGCTCTAAATTATTTAAACATATCATAATTACCTCCATTTTTTTCTCAACAAAATCAATTATTAATTTTTCACACGGTCTCATTATGCACCCACATTCTGATATGTGATGTGTTCCCAAAATTTTAAAGAAAGAAAGATTATTGGCTAGTCTTGTGGGGTCAGATAAGTATATGGGTTGGGTCAAAACGTGTGGTTCTCGTACATATATAAGAATTTTGGGAGGGGCGCTAGCCTCCTTGAAGCATAGTTTCAGCTTGTCATTTGATAATAAGAAATGTTAGAATATAAATATAATATTATTAATTTTTACCTCAATTTTTGTAGCGATAAAATTTAAATATGATATTAAATTTAAATATGATATTAGAGGAACTCATATTCAACTCTCTCGGACACGTATTTAAAAAGTGGATTTAAAAACAAATATCATTATGTAAAAGTTCAGGTTACTACTCATAAAAGGAGCACTGGGCATGCGAGAGCATGCTAGAATTTAAATATAATATTCTTAACTCTCATGTCAGCTTCAAAATTTTGCCACAGTGACAAGGATCTTAATAAGAAAAATACTAAATTTTGATTCTGAAGAGTGTTAAAGAGTAGTATTAGGATTAAGATTATATAATACTAATTGTATTAGAATTACATATTTTCTTACAATATAATTGTGATGCCTATATACTCGGATATTTTTCTCGTTAATATATACACAATTCTCATTTTTTCAATTGATTTGACATGGTATCAGAGCCTTTTAAAAAAAAAAAATCTTTATTGATAGTCGTTCCTACGCTGTCTCTAAGCATGCGTTAGGTTGTGCTAATGTAACACGTGTCTAGCGCTGAGCCACTCTCAGCATGGTGCATCATTGTCGAAGTCTCCTCCGCTGCTCGCCACTAGCGAGATATTCATGTGCTATCCATCTAGCCTCGTCTAAAGAGACTCATCCGGAGGCCCTAACTAGCAGACCTTTGGCTGTCTTAGACTTCTTAAGAGGCAATCTATGTTTCAGATGTTTTCGAGAATTATGCACATGTTTTTGATTGATCATGCACATGATAATTCTCTTGGACCTTATAGTTGAGACCATCAATACGTGACCTAGATTTAGATTCAAAATCTCCATTACTTGTTCTTTACAAACTCCAGACTAACCTTGACCTCATTGGAGTCTCCTGGTTGACCTTGCCCCATCAATCAACCAATCATCGACTTCCTTCTCTGAACTAATTGATCACCATGTTGTCTGGTTCTCTAATGACTTCTTCTACATTATCAGCATGACATCATTGTCTTAATCGATCAACTATTTCACCAGTAATCACCCTACCTCATTAGACGAATCTATCATTGACTGTCTCTTCTCATTAAATACAAGTACCTTTTCTTATCGCTGGTTTTCTTATTTTTTTTCTACTGAGTTTGAGGATCTCTCAATCTCCTTCAAATAAATTTGAGGAAATCTCAAAACCTCCTATTTTGCTAAGTTTAGGGATCTCTCATAACCCGTCCATCTTCTCTCCCTTGCCTGATTTTCTTTTCCCTCAACAGATTTCACAGTATGTAATGTCCGCCTCTCTTCAAGCGAAAAAGATACAATGAATTTTGGAGTCCGCCTTGTGTATACTTAAGAGACTTACATGCTTAACGTCTGCCTTGTGATTCGTGAAAGGCACTTATATTAACTTTTAGAATGTGCTCTGTATCAATTAGAATCCATCTCTACTCCTTCATAAGATACTCTCAACTGTCCGCTATCTCCTTCTCATTATCAACACTCTTCCAAACTCTCAATATTTCATCCATCATAAGTTTGTAAGGGACGTTCAAGATACAAGTTTTCTAGTGATCAGTCTTCAAAGAGTGCTACATAGGATTGACATTTACTTCCAGTTTTCAGCAGACACTTTAAAGATTTTCTTTATTTGCATTTTTCTTTTATTCAAACTCACAATAAATTTTCCCTCTATCTTGAGTTTGCGAGGAAGCATTAAAGGGTAGGATAAGGATTGGAATTATATAATATTAATTGTATTATGAGTAGAGTTTTTATTTTCATGTAATTATAATGCTTATATATTCAGGCATTGTCCTCATCAATAATATATGCACAGTTCTGAGATTTTGTTCAACTGATTTAACCCCAGAGTCTTATTCCGTTGAGTTGGTGATATTCTGATCCGACATCTATAGACTATGAGATGCAGCCAATGTGTAAGTTTTGGGTGTTGAAAATAATTCAACATATGTGAGTTCACATATGTGAATTTAATGTTATGGCTATTTTAAAGTATAGTCCAAATTTGTTGTGATCTAATAAAGTTAATAATTGGACTAAAAGGTATTAAATTGTCATGGATTTAGAGTATAGATATAATTATGTAATTTCTAATTTGATGAAGGGCCAAATTAAAAAAAGAAATAACTGATAGAATAAGTTATTATTTAAGGGATCATGGTCCCCAAAAGAACGCATCTTCTTCTCTTTGAGATCCCTTCAAGCAGAGAGGAAACTTAGAGGAATATGTATCTTTTGGAAGGCCTTCTCCATTCCAACAATTCAATGAATTCAATCATGGATCAAGGCACGCTTCCGCTATAATTCTTTTAATTTTCTCATATTTTTGAATCTTTATGGAAACTAGATCCATATTTTAGGGTTTGAACTATGTTAAAGATAAAGTTATGATTTTGATCTTTTTTATTCAAAGGATGATTATTATAGATCGAATCAATTTATTAATTCAAGTTTCAACAATTAGTATCAGGGCCACTCCATTGAGGATTCTAGATTTGGGAATTAAATTTCAAAATTTTGGGATTTTTTATTGATGCTTCCAAAAGATTGAAATATAAATTAGCTCTTATGAATCATATTACATGATTACTTTGGCTTTGGTAAAAATTTTTTCAGATTTATGGATTTAAAAATATCAGATCTGAATTCAGTTTAAAAAAAATTATTCCGGGCCAGAAGCGGCCGTGCACAGCACGCGTCGTGCCCAGGTGCAGGGCGCTGCGCCCGGGCGTCACGCAATTTTGGGTCCTTTTTGAGCAATTTTGGGACTTTTCAAAAATTTAAATGAATTTTGGGTACATCTAATAAATTATTGAGATTATCTAACATTTAATAAAAACTAATTGAAACAAAATGTCTCCAAAGTTATCGATCTTGTGTAGATTAGCTTCTTAAAAATGTTGAGATGTTTATGTGTGTATGAATTCATGCGAGTATTAACCGGCCCAAAGGAAGGATAATATTTGACAGAATTGTATACACACTTGTGATGATAAATGTGTGACAATTGTAAGGTTCCATGTAAATAATAAGTTGATTCAAAGATAAATTTATTATTTGACAGGATTTATTTTCAACATTTGATTGCTACACCAAGAGTACCACTTACAAGTTAATATTATTATTCAAAGACTTGATATTAATGTTGTGTTAGGTATCTTAAGATATTACATAATTGTTTAAATTTTAAAGTCATTTATTTGATTATGATGTGAGCATACATGCTTATTTAATTTATTTTCTATACAGCTATTGTATCTGCTGCTCTCCTATCTATAAATACAAACAGTATTCCCATGCTTAATGGGATAAACTTCAAGGAATGAAAAGAGATTGCCTTAATCATTCTTGGTTGCATGGATCTAGATCTTGCACTAAGGATAGAGCAATCTGCTTCTCTTACGGCTGAAAGTTCTTCTGATGATAGGAAGAATTTTTAGAAGTGGGAATGTTCTAATCGCATGAGTCTAATAATCATAAAGCGCGGCATTCCGTAAGCCTTTCGAGGTACAGTATCTGATGAGATAATTTTAACTAAAGATTTTCTTGCCGAAATTGAGAAACATTTTACAAAGAATGATAAGACAGAAACAAGCACGCTTTTAACTAGCTTGATTTCTATGAAGTACAAGAGCAAGGAAAATATAAGGGAGTACATCATGCAGATGTCTCATATTGCTTTCAAGTTTAAGGCACTAAAGCTCAAGTTGTCTAAGAATTTGCTCGTGCATTTGATTATTAACTTCGCTTCCTGCATACTTCAGTCAATTTAAGATCAGTTTTAACTGTCAGAAGGATAAATGGACTCTGAATGAGCTCATTTCATATTGTGTGCAAGAAGAGGAAATGTTTAAGCATGAGAAATCTGAAAGTGCTTATCTGGTCAGCATCTCAAAGGATAAGGGCAAGAAAAAAGAAGGATGAAATTTTGACAGGATTTTGAGTCTTCTAGAATTTGAATTCGTCGATCAAGCTCTTCTAAGGCTTCCATTCTTTTTCTCAGTCAATTGATTTTTCTAATGGTTGCTCAGGAGAGAGAGTATATGAAGCTGGATGTTGGTAAGGTGGTTGACAATATGACTTGGGAGAGTTGTCTCCCTATTGGCTTAGTGATAGTGATGATTATTTCAGTCTTGTTCATAGTATTGGGACTGGGACATGTATTGATTCGGAAAAGACTAATCCGCCACACTAGGTTGGTTAAAGTTATGATATGCCAGGTTGGTAATATCCGAAAAAAGAGGTCGGAGTGTAACATGGATTACCATTAAAATTGAAAAAAATTGTTGTTATAAGCCATATCACACAAGAAATGTCAAAAACAAACAAAGAAATAAACAAATAAAAAGAAAAAATCTAACCTAAGTTAGGGTAGAACTTAGACCTAGACGACTCCTAACTAGTTAGACTGTCCACGGGGGATATATCACCGAATCTGACCACAAGTTAATCGGCCAGGAAGGGGCAAAATTGGTGGGAGGTATCCATGCTTAAAAGCAACGGGCCTAATTAAGCCAAACCACCAGCCTTCGGGGGTTTCGCCCCTCAATCCCCAACTTTTGACACCGATTTGGCAAGAGTCAAATTCTAATCAACTTTCCCCTTAGGTCAGTCTCCTATTAAGTCTGAGATGTCCCTAGTTTTAGTTAGGCTTGGGTAGTAAGTGAGGAGATTGTTTGTGGACTAAGAGAGGGTAATGACTTTTCCACCTTGTAACGCCCCGATCCCGCAGGTACGGGGACGTTATGGCAACGTACATACGCGAGGTGGAAACACCCTCACGCGTACGTTAAGCCTCAGTACAGGACATAGCTTCTATATACACAAGGGTTCTAGCAGGAAATAAGTACAAGAATACCTGCAAAAAGGGGTTAGTGATCATAACAGATATAAAAATAAGGATCAATAAGATAACAGGAACAAAGCACAAAGATACCTATGAAGGGTCTCGATGGTAAAGTCTCCTATGTGAATCCAATGAACTAGCTGACCAAACGATAACTCGGATCTCCAACCTGGGCACGCAAACCCAGGGTCGTCAGAAAGCGACTAGTGAGTGGTAAAATGAAAGAGGCAGTAATATATATAATAGTAATACAAGCACGATAATAATATAGAATACATGATGTTGTAATAGGGATACCATATAATAAGCATATAATAAGTAGAAGAAATATATAAACCTGTTATCTTTTAATACCATCACTACCTAGCATATTATCATCGGGTCATGTCTATAATAGTAGTATCCAGTTTGATATAATAAATATGTTGTCTAGTGGTGACGTGATAGAAATGAACATGCTAGTGGTAACGTGATAGCAGTGAACATGCAGATGGGCATAGGCAATATAACCATAATACGCTGTTGTGCATATACAGTAATGATGTCTGCAAGGTATACAGAAAATAGAAGATATGCAATGCAGAGTATACATGTACATGAGTAGTATGCCACCACAGAAAGTGTAACATGTACCAGGTAAAGTAACAAAGTATGCATGTAGCATGATAGCAGATAACTGATCAGGAACAGTAACAAGTACAACTAAACAAGAGTATACATGTATCAGGTAAGTCATGATATTTATACAATAGTAGCAATCAGTACCACCTGGTATTTTAGTCAATCTCTTCCAGTGTTCCATACCACTGGCAGTTCATACTGGAGTCCGCACTCCAGTCGAACCCATCCGGACATGGCCTACGGGTACCATTATCCAAACGAGAGAGTGACCAAATAACAAGTGTTCCCGACGTCACTATTGTGTATGCTGTTTTATTATGTTAATTGGAAACCCATGGTCGAGGAGCTCTTATCGGGTAGGTGTATCCCGTGCATACCTGGGATCACGGTCTTAAACGGACCCCTGGCTGCTGAGACTAGGGCCCTCCGCTAAGAGGGGAGCACGAATCAAGTAACGGGAGCTCATGGAGCTATTGGTAGGCAGCACTACCGTCCCCTGCAGTGGGACTAACAATATGGATCCAGTACATCCACCCGATATGATCTAATCAACCGTCAAGTCTCCCCCATCCCCAAGTTATCTTTATGATCTGATATTTAAAGTACACAATGTAGCAAGAACAATTACAGTGCATGGTATATGTAACATGATAACAAGATCTGAGCTCTGTTGATAGCATAGAACAAGATAACGGGAAACGGGAACAATAGCTGTGGGATTCCACACATCGCATATCAACAGCTCATGAATCCAGTAACGGGAATATCAATATCAGAAAAAGAAAAGAGAAGAAAGAAATGAAATCATAATTTAATTAATTAATATTATTTTAATGGGTCAAAAATTAACTAACTCCGAATGGTGCCCAAAAATTACAAAAAATAGAGAATATTATTCTGAGATGTAATATGAAAATAGTTTGAATAAATTCAATCTGGTTTGTAAATTAAAAATCTTGAAAGGTATTGCCGAGATTGGGCGACACCGGTTTGGCCCGATTTTTGATAAATTCAGAAAAATCCCCAAAAATACCTTAACGTAGATAATACAATTCTAAGACACATGGTGAAAGCGAATTCTCAAAATACAACTCCGTTTGTGAATTAAAAATCGGAGATCCGCTTATCGGTATCGGTCGCACCGACTACGGAGATTTTCCAGCATAATCCAGAAAATTTTCAGAAAATTCTAAAAAATCTAAAAGGTTAGAAAATGATATTTGAAACTGAAATCAGTTCAATCAGACTACCAAGGAGGTCAAGTCAATGTTATACGTCGTATCGAGTTCTGATACTGTGATACGTACACCAGGGATCAGGGGGTTACATTTCTCCCCACCTTATAAAAAAATTCGTCCTCGAAATTTCAATTCAGGTGTGAGACCAATATTTCCAACCCCAAAGCCTAAATGTTACGGGCCCACGAAACTTCCGCTGCGCACTCTGACATCTATAAGGAACTCGGGATGGAGAAGTATTGTAGTGAACTAACACTAACGGATTGGACGCAATCAGATGCAAAGAAAACGAGGAGGAAATCGGATATTCTGGATGACAACTGTAAGTAAGGAATACAAAAGAGTCAAGGAATGAATTGTCAATGACAGTGTATTGTTGTACTCGTCGCTGGAATCCCCAAATTCAGATACAGATAAGTTAATCTGAACCTGATTGTACTGTTGGTAAGAGCCCAAGCATTGACCCAGGTGGTTTACCCACACCAGGTGTGAACCTAGGCTTTGATACCACTATGTAACGCCCCGATCCCGCAGGTATGGGGACATTATGGCAACGTATGTTGGCCTAAAGGCCTTCCACTCTAGTTTTGATGATGATTAACTCATGTAGTTATGTGTACTAATAATCTTGTGTTATTTAGTTTCAGATCATTAATCAAGTTATTAGTTGGTGAAAGCTTTCACACATCTTTCACATGTTGATTCAAGAGCCCGAGCGTCAAAGATCATATATAGCACTTGCTCGGTGGATCAAAGAGTTTTAGATCGAGTCGGCTTGGAGATTGCGCTCTACAAGAAGACATCGGTACCTTAGTTTAGTTTTGTGTTTAGATCCAAATTGTAAAGGTTAGAATAGTATGATATGCTCAAGTTCACAACACACACGTTTCATGTTTTGGTTTTCGGTTTTAGGTTTAACCGATCTTGGTTTTCATGAATAGATAGAATCAAAATAAGTTTACATGGTTTAATGTATATTAGATTTGTTCTATATACATGCATGCTTCAACTTCCTAGACAAACTTAGTTTTGACTTACTTATTCATGTGTTTTATGTTTTGGTATTTCTAACAAAATATATTTTTGGAATTAAAGACAAAAACTATGATATATATATATGTTTCATGTATATTGGATTTCTATTTATATGCATCATGCTTCAAAGTATTTAAATATCATGTTTTTGTATTTGGAAGAGTTTTGGACAAAACGTATTTTCTATTCAAAATCCAAGTTTTAGAAAATACAGTTTTTGGTTTTTGGTAAAAATGATAAGACACAAAAATAGTTCATATTGATTGATAATTGAGCTAAACTTTTTACCACATGTTTATATATCAATGCAAAATGATAAAACTATTTTTGGTGATTTTTAGGAGTGTTAAAAGATTTTTAACAATATTTTTAAACTGTTTTTCTGACCCAGTTTTCTGTTCCAGGCTTCAACCAGTCGACTAGTCTTCTGACAAGTAGACTTGGGATGAAGTCGGTCGACCGGGTAGGTCGACCGACGTGCACAGATCTGTGCACGTTTTGGTGACACAGGGACGGTCGACCGTCCGGGTCGACCGGGTCTGAGAGCAGAGCTCTCTGTTTGTTTGGGTCGACTGGGACGGTCGACCGGTAGCTGCCAACGGGCAGAATTTGACCGTTGGACGGTCGACCGGACCGGTCGACCGGCAGTGTATTTCTGGCATTTTCTGCTGCAACGGCTATGTTTTTCTGGGGGTTATAAATACCCTATTGGAAAGAGTTTTTCTAAAAGAATTTTTGTGCGAATTTTTTCCTACTCTCTAGTGTTTTCACAGCAATCAAAAGAAGTTTTTGAACTCATATTGAACAATCTATTTGGAGTTTTTGCTAGGGTTTGGAAAACCAAAGAAAAGGGTTTTTGGGAAAAGAGTTTTGATTCATCTTCTATATCTTGGTTTCAGTTTTTCCAAGGATTTTTCTTTGTGATTTTGATTTCCATTCCATTGGTTTTCTCCACACTTGAGCTAAAATCTACTATCTCTTCTATAGGATCTTTGTGTGGGAGAAAGAGATTGTTTGTGGTTGTTTGTTAGACCACCAAGTTAAAAACCCAATCTTTGCTTGGCTTTGTGCCTTGGGTTGTATCCCTCAAGTTGTGAGGTGATCCTTATTTGCTTTGTGCTAATCCCTCAAGTTGTGAGGTGATTGTTTTGTTGGATTGGAGCTTGCCTCAAGGAGGAGGTTGTGGTTGTAAAGAGAGGAGTTGGGTACTCCTTGTGAGAGTTCTTTGTGGACTTGCTAGTGGATTAGAAATCCTTCGTGTGTCGAAGGCGGGGATGTAGAGCTGGGTGCTCGAACCTCGAAACATATCTTGTTGTTTGCGCTTGATCCATTGACTCTCTCTTTATCTCTCTCTTTACTTTGTGCTTTGCAACTATTCATATTGTGCATTCATATTTGCTTGGCTTGGTTGTGTGTGCATCATTTGTTGATCACACTTGAGTGTATTGCATTAAGTTTTTAAATTCCGCATTGAGTTCATAGATTAGCCATATCACCTATTCACCCCCCTCTAGGTGATTTTCAATTGGTATCAGAGCCTACGCTCCTGATATTTAGGTTTAACCACCTAGGAGTGAGATCTTGGTTTGCTAATCTTCATTTGCACTCATTTAGTTTGCACTCATGGATAGCCCTCCTATGTTTGACCATATTAGACTTGATGCTTGGAAGGCCAATATGAGTAGACATTTAAAAAGCCTAGGACATCTAGTTTATCAAGCCTCCACTCAAGAATCATTCCCTAATAGTAGTAAACACAAAAAGGCTAATGCATTAGCACTTAGAGCACTTAGAGTATCTCTTAGTGAACATCTTTTACCGGTGTTTGATCGTTATGACTCAGCTTTTGCAGTTTGGAGCTTATTGACGTCTCCCGAGCTTCCAAGGATTATCAAAAAGATGAGGAGATCTATAAGAGAAAAGTCCGAAGAGCATTACTTCATGGTCCAAGGGAATAACTCCCTTGAGGTACAATCGGACACTCAATTAGATGATAGCTCTAGTTCCTATTGCTATGGATGTTTAGAAGTTCAATCTTTAAATTTGGAACTTGCTCAAAAGCTTGAAAATTTCTTGAAAAAACACAATCTTTTGAAAGAGGATAACCTTGTTTTGAAAGATGAATTAAAGGATTTGTGTTCTAATTTTGAATTGACTTTGCAAGAAAAGGAAGAGATTACAAGTGAACGTGACTCACTTAAATCTCAACTTGAACTTGCTTTAAAAGAAAATGAATTTTTGAAAAGCAAAAATGATTGTGAAGATGTTGTGAAAAACAATGAGATTTTATCTTCAAAATTGGATTTTACTTTTAAAGATAACCTTATCTTGAAAAATAAAATTGATTCAATTACAAAAGAATTGGATTTGGTTTTAAAGAAAAATGAAACTTTGAAAATTGAAATTGATTCTCATGTGTGCCATGCTAGTATAGCTTCTTCTTCTTGCACACCTATTGCATGCTCCACTTTATCTTCTACTATTAAAAATGATATAAATGTTTTGAAGAAAAGTGTTGAATGTTTGGGCTCCACTTTGAGCCAATGTACATTGAATCATACACGCTTGGAAACCTTGGTTCGTAAGAAACAAGTTCCATCCTTACATGTACACCCATCACGGCATACACATGCTTTCCACGGTCACAACCATAACATGTATGCTCATGTGTACACATGTACGCATTGTGGTCGAAAAGGCCATCTTGCTAGATTTTGCTATGATCGTTTACATAATGAAAATTTAGCATGTAATCTTGTTTGGGTTAGAAAAGAAACTAACCCCTATGGACCCAAAAGAAAATGGGTACCAAAAATCACCTCCTTGACTTTTGATGTAGGTGGGAGCTCTCGCATCACGTGAGGGTATTGGTGCCTTGAGGTGGATGCGTTCTAAGCTTAAAAAGAGAACCATTTGGATGCTTCACTCTCAAGGGGATTTGGTGGAAGGACCACCGTTGTTTGGAGAACTAGAGATGCACCTTCATCGGTTTTGGTATCATTCTCTAACTCCTATTTTTATTTGCATGTTTTTCATGTTCATCAATTTATAGCATGCCTTGTTTTATTGTTCATTATGCTTATGTCATGTTGATTAGATTAGTGTTATACATGTTTAGTTACTTGAGACACCCATGTTTTATATGGATCTTATCTTTGTGTTCTCACCTTGTTTAGTACTATCATGTATGCCCTAGATCTAATGTACATGCATATACATAATGATCATATGGATGTTTATGATGTTTTATTTTGATGACTCATGTTTTGTTTAGCATGTTGAATGCCATGTTTATTAGACCCTTGACATGCATGTATAGCTTATGAGATCACCCATGTTTATATGGACCCATATGTTGTGTTCTCACCATTTGTTTAGCTATTATGCACTTCATAGCTCTAATAGCATGTGGATTTACATAATGATCGTTTTATGTTTGTAATGATGATTTATGTCCCGTTTTATGCTTCATGTTTTGACTACTTGCTTGAATAATAGTTTTCATTAAGACTAGAATTTATACTTGTACAACTAGTGAGCTACAAATAGACCTTCATATATGTTTGTGCTTGAACGCTCATTTGTATTCACTTGATGTACTAGTATAGTCTAGTTTTGATGATTCTTGCATTTGACTTGTATTCATCATTTTACATATTTTATTTTAACTTCATGTATATGTCCATCTTGTCCAAACTATCATTTATACATATACATCCTTGAGCCACGTGCCTTCATGCATATACTTTTGTGGACTCATTGTGTTTAGGATATGTTACCTTAGTTTGTACATGACATACATATGCCTTGAAGTTTAAATCATTTGGATGAATTTCTTGTTTGCTAGGTGATTTCACATTTATGATGAATTTCATGTTTTTGAGATGAATTTCATGTTTTCAATATTGAGCTTAATTGTCCATTTTCATGTTGATATGTTTCTCACAACACTTGTACACTCACCTTATTTAAAGTTTTCTCATGACTTAGTTTTCATGAGTACAATTTGTGCTATATGGATTTTGAGTGTTTTAGTGCCATGTGGTTTACATGTGTCTTCATGAAAAATATTTTTGTTATTCCTTATTTGAAGGATCTCGTACTAGTTGATTCATATAACTAGTTGTGATATTCTTCCTTGATAGTAGTTTTCAAACATACTATATTTGTAAAAACCTATTTTTGAAACCCCTACCATCTACGGGTTGTTGGATGGGAGATCATGCTCTTGTATGCTTTATAGTGAAAATCATAGTAAACTTGAATATGAAATGGGTGGTAGGAATATGAGATATACACTTGATCTTATTGTTGTTTCAATTGGTATCATTGAACTCTTTCAATTGGTATCAATCCTAACATTTCTTGTATACTCATATATTCTCATATATGTATGCTTGCATTTTAAAGAATATCAATTTCAATTGGTATCTAATTTTCATACATATATATATGTTTTATTTGTGCTTATTATATCCCTATATCTTTAAGCACAAGATTTTGTTTATGATAAGCTTGAGCTTCAACTTTCTTTCAATTGATTTAGTTTTCAATTGGTATCTTAATTCGAGCCTTATCATAATTTTTATTGGTATTTCAAAAAGGGGAGAAAATCTTGTATTTCTTCATTCAATTGGTATTTAGTATTCCACTCCCTTACTTTATGATAGAAAATAATAATTTCAATTGGCAATAATTTCAATTTGTATCAAAATCAAATTTGTTTATATGTTTAAATCAATTTTTGTATTAAAGATCTATGTTTAAGTTCAATTTGTATCAACATTTATGTTTAGAAATTCAAAATTTGTTATGTTTAATTTCAATTGATATCAAGATTGTTTATTTACAATTGGTATGTTGTTTGTTTACTTATCAATTGGTATCAAGATTTTTGTTTTTCAAATTGGTATAGTTTCACTTTTTAAATTGGTATCAATATGCACTTCCTTGACACATTTTTTAATTGGTATCATATTTGAGTTTAGACAAAAAGGGGGAGAGCATCCCTTGATTGATTCCTTATTTTGAATATAAAAAGAATATGTTTTTAGTAGTTTTGTAAATAAGGGGGAGAAGAATTTCTTTTAATCAGTATATGTCTTTAACCCTTTTGTTGATGATTGACAAAAAGGGGAGAAGAATTTGAGTTTATATGCATGTTTTTGTTTTATGTGTTTTTTATATTAAGTTCAAATTGGTATCCAAAGCATTATTTAAAGAACATGTTTAGTTTTGGTATCAAGAGCTTGTAAAAGAGATCATTAGATCATTAGTTTTGTTTTGCATATATTGAGTTTGATTGGTATTTAGAGCATGTATATTTGTTTAGTTTAATTGGTATCAAGAGCAAGTTTATTTGTTTTTGCTAATTGGTACCTAGAACATGTTTATTTGTTTTTGAAAATTTCATTGGTATCTTCCATTGGTTTCTAGAGCCATTTAATGTATTATGCATATCTATGCATGTTTCAAGTTTTATAATTTCATTGGTATCTAGAGCCATTTTTTAGTTGTTTATCCTATGCATGAGTTAAGGGGGAGCTTCTTTGAAGCTTAACTTTAATCCATGCATATATAACTCCATGAGTTTTGTCATCATCAAAAAGGGGGAGATTGTTGGCCCAAAGGCCTTCCACTCTAGTTTTGATGATGATTAACTCATGTAGTTATGTGTACTAATAATCTTGTGTTATTTAGTTTCAGATCATTAATCAAGTTATTAGTTGGTGAAAGCTTTCACACATCTATCACATGTTGATTCAAGAGCCCGAGCGTCAAAGATCTTATATAGCACTTGCTCGGTGGATCAAAGAGTTTTAGATCGAGTCGGCTTGGAGATTGCGCTCTACAAGAGACATCGGTACCTTAGTTTAGTTTTGTGTTTAGATCCAAATTGTAAAGATTAGAATAATATGATATGCTCAAGTTCACAACACACACGTTTCATGTTTTGGTTTTCGGTTTTAGATTTAACCGATCTTGGTTTTCATGAATAGATAGATTCAAAACAAGTTTACATGGTTTAATGTATATTAGATTTGTTCTATATACATGCATGCTTCAACTTCCTAGACAAACTTAGTTTTGACTTACTTATTCATGTGTTTTATGTTTTGGTATTTCTAACAAAACATATTTTTGGAATTAAAGACAAAAACTATGATATATATATATATATATATATATATATATATATATATATATATTATATATATATATATATATATATATATATATATATATATATATATTATATGTTTCATGTATATTGGATTTCTATCCATATGCATCATGCTTCAAAGTGTTTAAATATCATGTTTTTGTATTTGGAAGAGTTTTGGACAAAACGTATTTTCTATTCAAAATCCAAGTTTTAGAAAATACAGTTTTTGGTTTTTGGTAAAAATGATAAGACACAAAAATAGTTCATATTGATAGATAATTGAGCTAAACTTTTTACCACATGTTTATATATCAATGCAAAATGATAAAACTATTTTTGGTGATTTTTAGGAGTGTTAAAAGATTTTTAACAATATTTTTAAACTGTTTTTCTAACCCAGTTTTCTGTTCCAGGCTTCAACCAGTCGACTAGTCTTCTGACAAGTCGACTTGGGATGAAGTCGGTCGACCGGGTCGGTCGACCGACGTGCACAGATTCGTGCACGTTTTGGTGACACAGGGACGGTCGACCGTCCGGGTCGACCGGGTCTGAGAGCAGAGCTCTCTGTTTGTTTGGGTCGACCGGGACGGTCGACCGATAGCTGCCAACGGGCAGAATTTGACTGTTGGACGACCGGCAGTGTATTTCTGGCATTTTCTGCTGCCAACGGCTATGTTTTTCTGGGGGCTATAAATACCCCATTGGAAAGAGTTTTTCTAAAAGAATTTTTGTGCGAATTTTTCCCTACTCTCTGGTGTTTTCACAACAATCAAAAGAAGTTTTTGAACTCATATTGAACAATCTATTTGGAGTTTTTGCTAGGGTTTGAAAAACCAAAGAAAAGGATTTTTGGGAAAAGAGTTTTGATTCATCTTCTATATCTTGGTTTCAGTTTTTCCCAAGGATTTTTCTTTGTGATTTTGATTTCCATTCCATTGGTTTTCTCCACACTTGAGCTAAAATCTACTATCTCTTCTATAGGATCTTTGTGTGGGAGAAAGAGATTGTTTGTGGTTGTTTGTTAGACCACCAAGTTAAAAAGCCAATCTTTGCTTGGCTTTGTGCCTTGGGTTATATCCCTCAAGTTGTGAGGTGATCCTTGTTTGCTTTGTGCTAATCCCTCATGTTGTGAGGTGATTGTTTTGTTGGATTGGAGCTTGCCTCAAGGAGGAGGTTGTGGTTGTAAAGAGAGGAGTTGGGTACTCCTTGTGAGAGTTCTTTGTGGACTTGCTAGTGGATTAGAAATCCTTCGTGTGTCGAAAGCGGGGATGTAGAGCTGGGTGCTCGAACCTCGAAACATATCTTGTTGTTTGCGCTTGATCCATTGACTCTCTCTATCTCTCTCTTTACTTTGTGCCTTGCAACTATTCATATTGTGCATTCATATTTGCTTGGCTTGGTTGTGTGTGCATCATTTGTTGATCACACTTGAGTGTATTGCATTAAGTTTTTAAATTCCGCATTGAGTTCATAGATTAGCCATATCACCTATTCACCCCCCTCTAGGTGATTTTCAACGTACATACGCGAGGTGGAAACACCCTCACGCGTACGTTAAGCCTCAGTACAGGACATAGCTTCCATATACACAAGGGTTCCAACAGGAAATAAGTACAAGAATACCTGCAGAAAGGGGTTAGTGGTCAAAACAGATATAAAAATAAGGATCAATAAGATAACAGGAACAAAGCACAAAGATACCTATGAAGGGTCTCGATGGTAAAGTCTCCTATGTGAATCTAATGAACTAGCTGACCAAACGATAACTCGGACCTCCAACCTGGGCACGCAAACCCAGGGTCGTCAGAAAGCGACCTAGTGAGTGATAAAATGAAGGAGGCAGTAATATATATAATAGTAATACAAGCACGATAATAATATAGAATACATGATGTTGTAATAGGGATACCATATAATAAGCATATAATAAGCAGAAGAAATATATAAACCTGTCATCTTTTAATACCATCACTACCTAGCATATTATCATCGGGTCATGTCTATAATAGTAGTATCCAGTTTGATATAATAAATATGTTGTCTAGTGGTGACGTGATAGAAATGAATATGCTAGTGGTGACGTGATAGCAGTGAACATGCAGATGGGCATAGGCAATATAACCATAATACGGTGTTGTGCATATACAGTAATGATGTCTGCAAGGTATACAGAAAATAGAAGATACGCCATGCAGAGTATACATGTACATGAGTAGTATGCCACCACAGAAAGTGTAACATGTACCAGGTAAAGTAACAAAGTATGCATGTAGCATGATAGCGGATAACTGATCAGGAACAGTAACAAGTACAACTAAACAAGAGAATACATGTATCAGGTAAGTCATGATATTTATACAATAGTAGCAATCAGTACCACCTGGTATTTTAGTCAATCTCTTCCAGTGTCCCATACCACTGGCAGTTCATACTGGAGCCCGCACTCCAGTCGAACCCATCCGAACATGGCCAACGGGTATCATTATCCAAACGAGAGAGTGACCAAATAACAAGTGTTCCCGACGTCACTATTGTGTATACTGTTTTATTATGTTAATTGGAAACCCATGGTCGAGGAGCTCCTATCGGGTAGGTGTATCCCGTGCATACCCGGGATCACGGCCTTAAACGGACCCCTGGCTGCTGAGACTAGGGCCCTCCGCTAAGAGGGGAGCACGAATCAAGTAACGGGAGCTCATGGAGCTATTGGTAGGCAGCACTACCGTCCCCTGCAGTGAGACTAACAATATGGATCCAGTACATCCACCCGATATGATCTAATCAACCGTCAAGTCTCCCTCATCCCCAAGTTATCTTTATGATCTGATATTTAAAGTACACAATGTAGTAAGAACAATTACAGTGCATCGTATATGAACATGATAACAGGATCTGAGCTCTGTTGATAGCATAGAACAAGATAACGGGAAACGGGAACAATAGGTGTGGGATTCCACACATCGCATATCAACAGCTCATGGATCCAGTAACGGGAATATCAATATCAGGAATAGTAAATAATCATGTAACGAGAATACATGCATATGCATGTAGCAATCATATAAACCATGATCCATGCAACAGGAATAAATCCACGATCCATGTAACAGGAATACATAGACAATCAATGCATGTATACCGGTGAGTCTATATAACAGTGGTGTAAGAACATGAAGTAACTGTGTACAGGACGGTATCCAGTGTGCTAGCGTATCAGTATATCAATAGTGCATAAACAGGCAGTAATAGTGTCGTGAATCTCGATATCTATGTAATGGTGAAACAACGTCAACTAACGGTATAGAGTGTAACAGATATTTATATGCAATACAGTGTTCAGTGTATCGGTGGGTCGGTAAGGGTGACAGTGTAATAGTGACAATATCTGGTATCATGGAGTACGCGTGTATCCATGCACATGTAACAGTACCATGTAACCATGATTGATGTTCATGAAGTGACAGATGTGATAGATGTAAGAAAAACGTGGAATAATAATCTAATCATCTATCACTTATACATTATATGAAATATATGTTATATGAAATCATGAAGCAGATGAAATAATTATTTTATTGGTTATGTTTACTACACTATCATGCATTACAAAATATGCCTTCTCTATAATTAAATTATTTATTAACATTCTGGTGATTTACCCTTAATCACGATTTATTTACCTAAGCAATCACTCATTTTATTAAACATGAATAAATATAATTTTATTAAAAAGAAAACACTCACAAACTGGCCATGGAAAGGTAACTCTCTTTCCTACGATCGCAACGGTTTCAGAATCGTCCAAATCGGAGTCCGGATTCTCCAGATATCGCTCGAATACTAAAAGTAACAGAAATGGGTTAAATATGTAAATAAAAATATTTCAAATGCAAATACTGAAATGTAACAGGGGGTTTTCTGTAAGATTATCTTTATTGGGTTTTTGGATGCGGGTTGGGCTCTTAACGGGCCGGGTTTGGATCCAATACCCAAACCCGTAACTTAAGTAAATGGGTTAATGGGTTAACGGGTTTTAAAATAAACCCAATCGGGTTAACAGGTTAATGGGTTGGATTTAATGGGTTTTGGGTTTAAACCCATTAGAAGAAGAAAGAGAGAACGATAGAGAGAGGGCACGGGCTGGCGGCAGCCAGCCCGCCTCGCCGGCGCCGGCGCCGCCACGCCGGCGGCGACTTAGCCCTCGCCGGCGCCTACGGCCAAAAACTCGAGAGAGGGAGAGAAGAATAGAGAGCTTGAGAGAGAGAGGGGGAGGAAAGAAGAAGTAGAAGAAGCAGCAGAAGAAGAAAAGAAGAAAGAAAAAGAAGAAGAAGAAGAAAAGAAGAAGGAAAGGAGGGGGATTAGGGGCTGCCCCGGCGGCGGGTGCGATGGTGGTGCCGGGCACCGGCCATCGGCCTGCCGGCGACAACCAGGGCCGCCGGCGGTGGTCCGGCCTTCCAGGCGGCTATCACAGAGAGAGAGAGAGAGAGAGAGAGAGAGAGAGAGAGAGAGAGAGAGTATTGGGAGGGAAGTGGAGAGAGAGAGTGTGAGAGATTTAAGAGACAGAGTGTGGGAGAGATTTTTAAGGGAGAAAGAGAGAGAGAAGGCGGTGGGGTTTTTAATGCGTTCGGTTGATTGAAAAAGGCGGTGGGGGGAAGAAGATTGTAGAAAAAGAAAAGAGAAGAAAGAAATGAAATCATAATTTAATTAATTAATATTATTTTAACGGGTCAAAAATTAACTAACTCCGAATGGTGCCTCAAAATTATAAAAAATAGAGAATATTATCTTGAGACGTAATATGAAAACGGTTTGAATAAATTCAATCTAGTTTGCAAATTAAAAATCCTGAAAGGTATTGCCGAGATTGAGCGACACCGGTTTTGGCCCGATTTTTGATAAATTTAGAAAAATCTCCAAAAATACCCTAACGTAGATAATACGATTCTAAGACACATGGTGAAAGCGGATTTTTAAAATATAACTCCGTTTGTGAATTAAAAATCAGAGATCCGCTTATCGGTATTGGTCGACACCGACTACGGAGATTTTCCAACATAATCTAGAAAAATTTCAAAAAATTCTGAAAAATCTAAAAGATTAGAAAATGATATTTGAAACTGAAATCAGCTCAATCAGGCTACCAAGGAGGTCAAGTCAATGTTATACGTCGTATCGAGTTCTGATACCGTGATACTTACACCAGGGATCAGGGGGTTACACACCTTATCTTGTTTATAAGACAAGCCCTTAAATCAATTTAGTGCAATGTTTACATGAAAAGCAACACTTAAGCAATGTAAACAATTCAAAAGTGTTCCTATACTACATGCTATGCACACGTACCTTTGCTCCATCACTCTTCGACAGTAATGTAAAATGTAAACAAATTAGACACGTGCCTAAATGCAAAGTCTAAACCATTTTTAGTATTTAACAAACATCAATTTACTTTTGAGGTTACAAAGTATGTACAGTGCATTAAACAAGAAAATAAATAGCTGCAGAAATTTAGCTTTGCAATTCAACCAACCTGTAAAAAATACAGATTAGTAGTTCACTCAAATTACCAAGTGAATGCAGCAAATTTGAGGGCTTCTGGGCTCTGCTTTCTTGAGCAGAGTCCAGAACCACCTATATGTCTAATGCAGCAAAAATTTTCTTGATATCTATCACTGCACACCAAGAACAAAGAAGAAAGTTAACCAAAAAAAAAAGAATTACTTACCGTCCCTCCCCGGCAACGACGCTAAAATTTGATTGAGTTTTAACAGGTATACAAAAATACAAAATTTCAGAAATACAAAATGGAAGTGTAAGTTCTCAATACTACCGCGATAGTAAGTGGCTATGCGGGTCGGGATTCTCAAGGAGGGACTAGCGATGAAAGCTTTTTGCAAGTTATCTTTTAAGTTACAAAAAATGGTTAAAGTTTTTTTTAGTTCTTGAAAAGAAAAAGAAATAAGTTATGTTAAATTATGAAAGTGGCAGATAGAAGGAGATGGTGATTTTGTACAAAGAAAGTGAAAAATAGTAGATATTTGATGATGGAGGTGATCTAAACTAAAGATTAAAAGAAAAGAAAGAAAACCTAAAAGAAATACTTACCTTTTTCCGGTTGATGACTTACCTAGAATCCTTGCATGTTTACCTTGATCTGGAGGCGATCAGTTCATAACTCATAAGATTAACTCAGTCCTAATTCACATTATATCATCAAGGCTTCTTCGAGCAAGTATGAAATAATACAAACATAGGGAAGAATCCATCGTCACGAGCTATCGATGGCACTCGCTAAGGCAAGGCAATGCCGATGCTATTTGACTCACTTGGACTATCATTAACCAAAAGAGGAAGAATAGAAAGAATAAGAAGTCAACGAAAATAAAGAAGAACATAAAAAAGTTACATTTTTATTGCTTGTAGAAACGATGGAAGAAAGGAGGAGGTTACATCGATGTCACTCTCAACATAAATCTTTCTCTTACTTACATGAATCTGAGGCTGACCTATGCTTACAAAGAAATAAAATTACATAAAATGAAAATAAAAATCTACACTAAAACTAGCCTAAAAATCCTTCTCTGCTTGATTGTTTTGTATACACTGAGAAATCTTAGTATTTATAGACAAAAACCAAACAGGGAGAGCGTACGAAGATAGGGGGAGCAAACTCTTCCCCGTATTTAATAAGGTAGCCGCAGAAATGCGACTTTGGCCACGTTCCACGGCCTGGGTGTGGCCAGGTGGCCACACCTGGGAGGTGCAGGTCCCTACTTTGACGATTCGGCTTTATCTCTGGCTGGATTTTCAGTTTGGGTCCTGGATTTTGATGATATCTCCTTTGATTTTTGACTTTAACCAATTGATTTGTGAAGATCTGTTGTAACTAGCTTTCAACTGGTTTTATCTTCTCTAGTTTTCCTTAATCTGCCTTGATCTTTATTTGAATTAATTCTGAATTAAATTAGAATTTTGATAGAATTGTAGGCTCATTTCTCTTCCCTCTCCTTTAGTCAAGGCCTGCATATAATTTAGACAATAAATAGGATTAAAAACAGAGTTTATTAAATAATAAATATGGGAATGTGATAATAAATTTGCAGTATCAGCAACCGATCGCGCCCTTCACACCTATCTTTTGGTCGTCCTGAGCAAAACATCAAAACTAATCTTAGGAAATTATTAGACCATTTTTGCAGGTTACTCGATTGCACTGAGCATGTGCAAAGGCCGTTAAACCTCTAGGTTTTTCCTAGAGAACGAGTTTTGTCTCATGAGGATTTTCAGTGGATTACACCCACAAAATCCATAAAAGAGAAACTAAGAGTTAGTATTTTCAAAAAGCATTTTGAAAGAGAAAAATATTTGAAGTATTATTGTAAGAGTTCAAGTAATCTATAAGTTATAGGAAAACTAAAATTTTCATTACTAAACAAGTCTTTATTCAAAAACTTGTTATCAATCAAAGTAAGAAGTCAAATTGTATTTCTCATCTAATCCATTACTTTACCCTAAGTCATATGCACCTTCATGACCGTGAAATTTTGACTAAGGGTTTTTTAACTTTAACTTTAACTTTTATGTCTTATTTATTTATTTTTTTATTTTTAGTGGTATTATTCCTTAGCTTTATTAAACTTTCTAATCTGTCCATGTAACTAACCTTTAATCGGTGACTCCAAAATTGGACGGTCTTAGGGTACCGGGTGAGAAAACACCCCGAGGACTTAAGGACTCGAGCAAACTAGCCACAAACTAAGGATTTTATTATATGAACCGTTTTTAAGCGTGAATACTTAAGCTTTATGAGGCAAAATATTCAGCTTAATCAAAAGATTTTTGATATATTATATATATTTTTCTTTTTTTAAATAAGGCATAAGAATCTTTGTTTTTGAACCTTAAGTGTGTAAGTGTATAAAACATGTATATTTCATCAAGACAAAAATCAAGACTAAATTACTTTTTCAAATTTTCTTCCTAACCCTAAAAATCAAACAAATAATCTTATTTTGACCAAGAATACGAAATCCTAATTATGATTCTCCTATTCCTTAAAATTAACATAATTTCTTAAAAAAAGGTCAAATATTGTTTCTATTTTCAAAAAGTTTTTTTAAAAAACAAAGAAAATGTTAAATTTTATTATATTTTTTATTTTATTTTTTAATAATAAAAGGAAAATCTATGTTATGTTAGAACCCTCCCCCACACCTATCTCATGCATTGTCCTCAATGTATGAATTAATGCATAAATGCATGAAAAAGAAGAAAGGGAAGGAAAATTGTTACCTTAAGGTGGCGGTTTCGGTGGTGGTCGGATTGGGTCAAGCGTTGCTACCCAATCAAGATAATGTGGTGGTTCCTTTATTGACCTCTTTTCTATTTACATATTTACACTCCCCAATATGAATAAGCATAAATGATCCTATCATGAAATTTATTCCCTTTACATGACAAGTCTTGAAAAATCATCACAGAGTCATCATGATCAATACATATGTCCAACAAAAGAATGTGACTTGGTGGAATGATTGACTTGGGCTCAAGAATGATAGGTTCAGGAATCATTACTAACTCTGGAAAATCAAATTTGGATTCGAGAGTCAGTTTTGGTTCGAGAGTTGGTTCAAGGGTCAGATCCGGTGGCGGCTTTCAAGTACAGCAACACTTGAGAGCAGTGAAACTGCACCGTTTCTGGGAAACACGGTACGTTAAACTCATCAGTGGATGTGTGAAAGTGCGGGAAGCTTAGCCACATGGGCATATAGGCCGCGGTGCCATACGCGCCACAAGTACTAAAGTTTCCTGAAAAATGCTGTGTTTTCTCGCGACATTCACCGCCCAACTGCAGAAAACGTCAGAGACTATGCATACGGGAGGGCGGCCTTCTCGCTTGGTGATACTGGAGACCAGGCCGTCGAAGTGGGGTTCGAGGGTTTCGGAGTTCTGCATGAGGTTCATGATAAGGGGGGTCAGGCAAGGAGTAGGTGTTAGGAAATATGAAGAATTAAATGTGAATATTTGAGTTGAATTATAGCGAGATCTGTTGATAGAATTAATTGGATAATGGTTGGAGTGTGTTCTCCTTCCATTGGGGATGAACGTGGTATATTCATATGTTCAATTCCGACTTCAAATGAATGAGATATTCAAGTCTAAAATTTGCCTAATTCAAAAGCCAAAAGGGGACTAAAGGTAGCTAAAAGCATTTAGTCCTACATTGGCCATGGGATGAAAGTTTTGAAGTGCTTAAATAGAGAAAAATGGGAACAAAGGGTGAGCCCTTTGGGTACTTGGAATTTTTACGTGCGATTAGGGGGAAACCATGCGAACACGCGCGCGCCGCCGGTGGCAGCGACCGGCTGGCGCCGGAGTCGGGATGGGCCCGGGCCCGGGCTCGGGCTTGGGTTTGGGTTCCCTACCCGGTCTGGTTCTTTTTGAGTCGGGTCTCACGGGTATGGATTACAGCAGCTGACAGGAAACCGCCGCGAACGGTTGGGCGGTTTCTGTCTGAAACGAATCGTTGCAATAGTTCAGACTAACTGTTGCAACCGTTCGGTCGGGAATGGACAGATTTACCCCTCTCGGAGCGCTATAAATAGCGCTCCTTTTCTCTCATTTCAGAACACAGCAATACAGAAAAGGAAAACAGGTTCCTTCCTCTGCATTCCGAAGTGGGACTTCTGCAACTCGGATTCAGAAGTGACTTCCAACAGGAAGTGAGAATTCTGCAACTCGGATTCTAAAGTGACTTCTGACAGATTCGTTCTGAACGAAGGCTCAGAAAATTCAACAGATTCTTCAAGAGAATTGTTGTCTGAATCTGTGTCTTTGAAAGAAGAATATTCTTCTATCTCCCTCCTTTCTCTACAGTGGGTGTTCCTCCAAAGTAAAGACAAATATTCTCCCTGAAATTTGTCTTGGTCCTGCTGCTTTGATAATCCTGTGAAGGTACTGGTTAACTACGGTTTGATCGTACGGTGATTTAGTAGTGCTATCCAAATATCGTGAAGGAGTGTTGTATCTTGGGAGAACAGCGTCCAGTTACCCGTTAGCACCATAGCGGGGACATAACTGTCTTAAGGAGATTCGTTATAAGCGTACCTCACTCAAGTACTGTATAAGTGAATTAATTTTCTTTATACAGGAGTTATACGGATATTCAGCATATTGAGACTGACTTATACCAGTCTAATTGGTGTTTAACTAAGGAAGGTAATTGAAAGATGATTCTGTAATTAAGGAACGTTCTATTGAACGAAAAACCTCCCACCTTATATTCACTGTCCTGGCCAATTAGATCGGTGACATTGATTAGTTGTCAGATTGATCCTAGAATCTAACAATCTTAAGATAATTATGTTGAAGTTACTTACTTCTGTTCTACTTGAACTTGTAGAAAATATCTGAGACTAATCAAGACAGATCAAGTAAGGCACCAAACATGCAGATCCAAACTTTGATGCCTGCTCCACTTCCTAACCCGAAGCCAGAGAAGCCAAAAAAATTTGATGGCACAGAATTCAAGAGGTGACAACAGAAGATGCTCTTCTACTTGACCACTCTGCATCTGGCCAAATTCCTGCAAGAGGATCCACCAGAACCCGGAACTGATCGGGACTCAGTCCTTATAGTCGATGCATGGACTCAAGGTGACTTCCTTTGCCGAAACTATATTTTGAATGGACTGGATGACTCTCTTTACAATGTCTACAGTCCTATCGCAACGACAAAGAAGTTATGCGTCAGTCTTGATAAGAAGTACAAGACTGAGGATGCCGGTACCAAGAAGTTCGTCATAGGACGATTTCTGGAGTACAAGATGGTGGACAATAAGACTGTGATCAGTCAGGTGCAAAAGTTTCAACTTATCTTACACGAGATAGAGACTGAAGGTATGAATCTACCTGAAACTTTTCAGGTTGCTACTATTGCGGAGAAACTCCCACCTGCGTAGAGAGATTTCAAGAACCACCTGAAACACAAGCGCAAGGAGCTAAAGTTGGAAGATCTCATTGTGAGGTTTTGAATTAAGGAGGACAACCAAAAGTCTGAGAAAAGGAGTAGTAAGAACTCCTATGAAGCCAAGACCAATGTGATCGAAGACTCAAAGGGGAAAGCGTCTACTTCCAAAGGCTTAAAGCGGAAGAAGACTGTCCAATGGTATAAAGACAAAGTCCAAGAAGGCAAGAACATTCGCTTCAAGGGAACTTGCTCCATCTACAACAAAGAGGGGCATAAGGCGAATGAATATTGTAACCGTCTAAAAAAGAATAAGAAGAACCATCCACAGGCCAACCTGACTGACTATGCATCGCCAAGCCTTTTAACTGTGGTGTCAGAAGTGAATCGACGACCAACAATAAGGATTGGTGGGTAGACACTGGGGCTACTCGGCACATTTGCTCTGAGAAATTATCATTCTCTGAATATCAAAAAACTAGAGCAAGATGAGCAACTCTTCATGGAAAACTCAGCCGTCTCCAAGGTTGAGGGAAAAGGAAAGGTCATTTTGAAGTGGACACCTGGGAAATAGCTTACTCTGAACGATATGCTACATGTTCCAGATATCCGTAAGAATCTGATCTCTGGATCAATACTTAATAAGAAAGGATTTAGAATGGTTTTTTAATTAGATAAATTTGTACTTACTAAGGGTGGGATGTATGTGGGAAAGGGTTATGTTGTTGATGGTCTTTTTAAAGCCAATGTTGCAGTGGTGGACAAAAAGTCTGTGTATTTGTACCCTAAGCTTACAAATAAAAAAAGTCTTCTGTTTATTTGCTTGAGTCTCCTGTTTTATGGCATGCTAGATTAGGGCATATAAATTACAAGTCTTTAAAAAACTTGTCTAATCTAGGATATATTCTTAAACTCAACTTAGAAGAAATTCGCAAGTATGAGATTTGTGTTGAGGCCAAGTTCGCGAAAAATTCATTTCACTTAATTGATCAAAATACATAACCTTTAGGGTTAATTCATAGCGATCTGTGTGACTTGAAGTTTATGCTAACTAGAGGCGAGAAAAAGTATTTTATTACTTTTATTGATGACTATACAAGATACTGTTATGTGTATCTTCTAAACGTAAGGATGAGGCAATGAATATGTTTATAACATATAAAGCCGAAGTTGAGAATCAACTCAACAAGAATATCAAGATTCTAAAATCACAAGAATCTTAGTCTTATACCATTTGAGTTATGACATGGAAGGACACCTTCCTACCATTATCTCAAAATATGGGGGTGCCTTGCAAAGGTACTAGCACCATTACCTAAAAAGACTAAATTGGGACTAAGAACTATGGACTGCATATTCATAGGCTATGCCTTGAATAGTAGTACCTATAGATTTCTGGTTCATAAATCAGAAATACCACATATTCATGTAAACATGATTATCGAATCTAGAGATGTTGTGTTCTTTAAAGACATCTTTCCATTCAAAAGGGAAACAGATAAGATTTCTGGGAAAAGAACACATGAGATGGCATTCAGGGACGAAAGCCCCGAGGAACCGATTGTTAATGCGGAAATTGAACCAATAAGAAGTCAGAGATCTAGGATCTCAAAATCTTTCGGTCCAGATTTTATAGCATACGCTATTGAAAATGAACCTCAAACATTTAAAGAGGCTATGTCTACCTCAGAAGTACAAATGTGAAAAGAAGCTATAAATAGCGAAATAGAATCCATACTAAGTAATCATACTTGAGAATTGACAAACTTACCTCCTGGCAGTAAACAAATTGGGTGTAAGTGAATTTTCAAAAGAAAATTAAAACCCGATGGATCTATCAATAAGTACAAGGCTAGATTAGTAGCCAAGGGCTATCGACAAAAGGAAGGACTTGACTACTTCGATAGTTATTCACCAGTAACAAGAATAACCTCCATTTGAATGTTGATTGTAATTGCAGTATTGCATAACTTAGATATCTATCAAATGAATGTCAAGACTGCATTCTTAAACGGTAAATTAAATGAAGAAATATATGTGGAGCAACCTGAAGGATTTATGGTCAAGAGCCAAGAACACAAAGTGTGTAAATTGGTAAAATTCTTATACGGTCTAAAGCAGGCTCCAAAATAATGGAATGAGAAATTCGATAGTGTCATGATCAAAGATGGATTCATTTTCAATGAATGCGATAAGTGTGTTTACACTAAAATTGTTAGAAATGCATGTATCATTGTTTGTCTTTATGTAGATGACATGTTGATACTTGGGACTAATATTGAAATTATTAAGTCCACTAAAAGAATGTTATCAAACAGTTTGACATGAAGAATCTGGGGGTTGCTGATCTAATTTTAGGAATTAAAATCATAAGAACACCAGATGGAATATGTCTATCTCAATCTCACTACTTGGATAAGATGATAGAAAGATTCAAGGATCATGGGATAAATGAGAATACAAATCCTTTTCTCCCACACATCCACCTTCGTAAGGATACATGAACTGGAGAACGCCAGTTGGAGTATTCTCATATTATCAGAAGTCTAATGTATTTAATAAATTGCACTAGACCCGATATTGCTTATGCTGTAAGCAAGTTAAGCAGATACACTAGTAACCCTAGTGATTATCATTGGACTGCTCTACTATGAGTATTAGGTTACGTATCACATATCAAGGAATATGCCTTGAGATATGGACAGTATCCACCTGTACTTGAAGGATACAGTGATGCTAATTGGATTGCAGATTCTGAGGAATCAAAATCAACTAGCGGATACGTATTTACTCTAGGAGGAGCAGCGGTTGAAAATCTTCTAAACAAACATGTATTGCCCAGAATTCATAGCCTTAGATAAGGCCGGAGAAGAAGCAGAATGGCTTCGACAATTTTTGAAAGATATACCATTATGGCAAAAGCCAGTGCCCGGTATATGCATACATTGCGATAATCAAGCAACTATATTTAGGGCACAAAATTTTATATAATGATAGGTAGTCAAAAGTGCATATTTATCATCATATTTATTATCATATTTCCCTACTTATTCTTTTATAAAGCACTGCTATGTAACGTTTTATTGTTTAATATTGTGCAGGCCTTGAGTAATTAAAAAATAAATAAATAAAGCCCAATTGAAACCCAAAAGCTTAAAAAGTCTACATGCACACATGCATAATTTATTTTAGTAATTTAGAAGCTTCTATCTTATCTAACCTAATCTAAACTTGAATTTTAAATTATTAATTTAAAATCTAGGGGAGGAAGAGGAAGGATAAAATAGGACTCCTAATTGCTATTCAAATCTAGAGGAGGAGAAAGATAGAACAAGATGAATCATCATCCTAATTAAAGATAGAGATGGACTTCTATTTGAACCAGATTGTTTGCTCCACAAGATGAAAATAAAGGAGAAAAAATCTGAATTTAATTCGGATTCAGACTGCACACTCTTTAGCATTTCAATCATAACGTTCTTTGTTGAAACTCAAATTTGATGATTCAAGATGTTCCAGAAAGAAGACTTGAAGGACTACAACTCTTATGTTGAACACACTTTCCAATTTAGTTAGCTGATAAACCATATTCAGCGATCAACATGATAACAAGTTGCAGGACAGAATTGAATTTCTACAGATAAGTCAAAACAAATTTGGAGATAAAAGGAGAATTCAAATTCAAAAATATTTTACTCCTCCTATCTTTATACGCTTCTTATCCCTCTGGTTTTATCCTATAAATACCCCTGCAGAGCAAAAGAGGAAGGGGAGCTTTGAGATGCTCAAGTCTAGGGTTTTCTTTAGATCTTTTTTTCTTTCCGAATTTTCTTGTAATTTTTGTTTTTTTATTTGGAGAAGAAGATTGTTGAAGAAGCAGAAGAGCTTTGTAATTGGCCGGTGACATCCAATAAAAGGTTCTTTATTCTTTTTACTTTTCTTGTTTTGCAATTCAATTTATTTTTCTGATTTAGCTTATTTGTTTTTCTTCTTTTAATTTTCATGCAACCTTTCTTATTCATAATAAAAATTGAAAATAAAAATAGAATATGAGTAACTAATAGTTTGCTAATCTCTGGATC
Organism: Agave tequilana; assembly: GCA_038442645.1. Taxonomy (NCBI): domain Eukaryota; kingdom Viridiplantae; phylum Streptophyta; class Magnoliopsida; order Asparagales; family Asparagaceae; genus Agave; species Agave tequilana. The sequence continues at coordinate 50,079 of JAVJIF010017139.1, read as the reverse complement.
AAACTAAGTTTAATTTAAAAATGAACTGATTGACATCTATGCTTGCTAGAAACCCTAGAATTGAATTGATATTCTTGAAGATAAATTAATAGTTGAGTTTAACTAATTTGCGTTGCATTTCTTAAATAGTTATTCATAATTCATATCTAAATACTTTGATAGCATAATTTTAAGTAGACTTTTCTTATGCTATGCTTAGAAATTAGGATGAACTATAATTTGATTTTTATTAGTACACATTAATTAAAGTTTACAACATTGTTATTCATCTTTCTTGATTCTCAATCAAAACCCTAGGGTAGATAATTCTGTATTCAATATGATGTTCAGTCTTTTAGAATAATATTTTAGTTGTGATAGATAATTAGTAGACTATAATTCTTTTTTTGTTAATTAAAATTATTTCTTACAATCAATATCTCTTTTTTCCAAGCTAACTGTTAGAGAAAATCGTTCCGAAGAGCTTTTATAGCATTCCTTCCTATGGATTCGACCCGCATAACCCTTGCTACCGCGGATATATTGTGGAAGACAGAGACACACATCCATCTAGGTAACATCCTTCTAACCCTTAAACTATATCCATGTTTTGTGCAATCAAATCTTGGCGCCGTTGCCGGGAGGAAACGGTACGATATTCTCTAAAAGATAAAAACTAATTATTTATTTATTTTTTCTGTTTGCAGGATCTGATAACAGGAAAACTAGCTGCAGTTAAAGACATACAGCTACTTTGTGTCTCTACGCTAGAAGGCAGAGCAACAGAGCCTACTAAATAGGCACGCAAACGCGGCAATTGCAGCGTTTCCGCGGCAGTAGTAGATCACCACCAATTGATCTCTTGCTGGTTGCTGCAAATTGCAAAGTCTTCTTTACTGCTTTGATATTATTTCTCTGTGATCACCCTGCATACTGCTAATTAACTAACAGTAACCTATTAGTTGACTAATTAAAAAATTAGACTCTTGCATCTTAGGCATGTGTCTATTTGAATTTTCTTAATTCCTGTTGAAGAGTGCTGGCGATAAGGTACGTTTGGATTGCATATTGATTAGGAAGCACCCTTGAATGATTTACTGCTTTTGAGTGAATAATTATCTATTACTTTACACGTGCACTAAATCACATTAAGGGCAAAACCCATAAACAAGATAAGGTGGGGACATTATTACCCTTCCTTGGCCCACAAATCATCTCCTTTGCACTCACAACCCTAATCCTAAAATAAAAATTGACTAGACGTTGGCCTTAGGTTAACTCGGACTCATTAGGAGATTGGCTGAAGGAGGAAGTTGTTCGAAATTAACTCTCGCCAAATCGGTCTCTAGGAAGGGGATTAAGGGCCGAAAGCCCGAAGGTTGGTGGTTACTTAATTAAGGAACGTCAAGCCCGAAGGTTGGTGCTTACTTAATTAAGGAACGTCTTTAACGGATAACCTCCCACCAACCTTATCACCTACGTGGCTGATTAATTTGTGGTTAAGATTGACAATATACCTCCTAAAGACAGTCTAAAGTTAGGAGTCGTCTAGGTTCAGGTTTACCCTAGATTAGAATTTTTTATTTTTGATTTTTTTTTTTGATTGATTGGGTGAACTTGTTTCTTAATTGCGCATGTCAGCTTGATTGAGAGATCTAGTTCATCTAGGTTTAAAAAAAAACAATTCACCACTAACCACAAAAAAAATATATCCCATGGTCTATCAACATTCATTTGGTTATGATCCATTCTATAGGCCAAACCCACCTTTTTATCTACCAACCTTTTTTTTGAACTTTCATAACTATACTCAACCCGGCCACTCATCTTTTACATCTAATCCACTCATTTGGTGCAATTACTGTCATGATCTATCTCATCCCTCGAAACAGTGTCCCTCGATAGGGAATTCGTTAGGATGAAATTCAAATCAGTTTCACTCATTTCAAGGACCTACGAGCGAACCCTATCCATCACATCAATTAAAATTCAATTATAATCATAAAGATGACACACAAACTTTACACCAAATACTAAGTGACAATATTTCACACTGGGCCCACCTAGAGATGTTGGTTAATGAGTTAGCAGTTGAGCAGGAGGAGGATTCATTTTTCACTCAACCTGTTCTTGATTCAAACCTAAAATACCTATGTCAATATAGATAGAATGAAAAAAGTCCAAAGCGAAAAACCCATATCAATTCTAGATCACATTCGTCTTCATGAAGCAAATGAGTTAAATAATGTTGATAAGCCCGATGAGAAAGTATGCATATTAGACGACTATCGTCGATTTCGAGACAAACTGATTAGAGATCATTTGGTCGAATATTCGCCTTATAGGGAACAAGTCATATAGTGAAGGTAAATGTGACGATGAATCTTTGTGTTTGGATGAAGTATTTCAAGATGATTGGGATACACGTACGCCTTTCAAGGAGAAAGTTAAATCATATTGTGAGGATATTTGTGAAGATGATGAGACTCTATTTCTTAATATATTGTTTAAAGATAAATGCGAGCATAGTAGTGAGAAAACGAATGTTACATCTAGAGTTCCCTTTGAAAGAGGGAAGCTTAATTTAAGTATCTTCTCATTCAATGAACCAATTAATGATCAATCGTTTAAAAACATAACTCAAAAACTTTAAATTGACAAAAGCTTTAAAAATCTTGTCGAAGATGAACTTAACTATTTGGATGAATCGATTAGAGATGCTTTGATTAGTACACACCTCTGAAAGAAATGGTTAATTCTATTTTTGAGGAGATATATGAGGATGAGCTTAAAATTCTAGGTATTCATATTGTGTATGCCCCAAAAGTATTTTTTGATGACGATGATGAATTTATGAAGAGTGGAAGAGGGAAGAAGAGTAGGAGGAAATTGAGAAAATTTAGGAAAAATTGGAGAGGATGAACAACAAAATAACAAAAAGATTGATCTCCTCATTGTGCCCTATAAAGAGAACTTATTGGAATGATGGAAAACGAGATAGAGGGATGATTCCTAAAAAGATCTAAGTAAGGGAGATGCATGTGTTGTACATATATTTGTATATTATTATTATTTATCTCTTTTTATACTTTACTTCATGCATTCATGCATTTCATTCATACATTGGGGACAATGCATGAGATAAGTGTGGGGGAGGGCACTAACGCTTAACTTTAAAAATATATATATATAAATAAAATAATAAAAATAAAAATAAAATAAATAAAAATAATACTAAAAAAATAAATAAATAAAAATAAAAATAAAATATTTATTTTAACTTGACAAAATTGTTCTTTTTATTTCTAAAAAAACAATATATATATATATTTACTAACCAGACTAATATAATGATTAACTTACTAACTTTAGGTTAATATTAACTTAACAAAAATAAAATATATATATATATATATATTTGAAAAAGGAAATAATATTTTGACTTATCTTTTGAAAGAAATCCAAGTTAATCTTAAGAATTAGGAAAATCATGATTAGGATTTCTAAAAACCTGGTCATTGGATATTTTTTTTTAGGTATAGGAGGAAAATTTGAATAATTAATTAGTCTTGATTTTTTACCTTAATGAAATGTGCATACCTAACACACTTACACATCTAGCATTCTAAGACAAAGACTCTTGTGCCTTATAAAAAATAATATAAATAATATAAAAAAATAGAGTTCACTAATTAAGCTGGATACATGTGCCTTAAGAAGTATAAATATTCACGCTTAAAGGTGATTTTATAAATAAAGTCCTTAGTTTTGTGGCCTAGTTCACTCAAATTCTTAAGTCCGTGGGGTGTTTTCTCACCCGGTGCCCTAAAACCGACCGGTTTGGGAGCCACCGAGCTTAGGCTCGCTACATGGGTGGATTAGAAAGTCTAAGAAAACTAAGAAATATTATCTATGTACTAACACATCTAATAGTCAATTAGTTAGGTATGAGGGCCTCAAGAAGTCTTGATACTTATACAAAAGAAAATTAGATGAGTTATATATATTAAAATATATATATAATAAAGAGGCATGGGAGTCCAAATTAAAGAATCCCTAGTAAAGATTCATGTTCATAAGGATGCATATGATTTAGGGTAGCAAAAGAGACTATATAAAAAGTCAATTTTAATCCTTACCTAAAATTGATAACGAATTATTGTATAGAGACTAAGTTTAAGAATGAATAAAAATGGTAATCCTAAAACTTATAGATTGCTTAGTTTCTTCAAATATATTTCAAATATTTCTCTCCTTTTCAAAATAAAATAAAAATATTAATTACTAACATTTTTTTCTTCTTTTATGGATTTTGTGGGTGTAATTCACTAAAAACCCTCACGAGACAACACTCGTCCTTAAGGGGTAACCTAGAGGTTTAACGGTTTATTGCACATGCTAAGTGCAACCGTGAATCCTACGAAAGTGAGTTAGGATAGGTTAGTTTTTATTTATTTTTTCTTTTTTCTATATTTTTACTCGAGGACGAGCAAAAAGATAAGTGTGGGGGTGTGATAGGTAGTCAAAAGTGCATATTTATCATCATATTTATTATCATATTTTCTTACTTATTCTTTTATAAAGCACTGCTATGTAACGTTTTATTGTTTAATGCTGTGCAGGCCTTGAGTAATTAAAAAAAAAAAAATAAAGCCCAATTGAAGCCCAAAAGCCCAAAAAGTCCACATGCCCACATGCATAATTTATTTTAGTAATTTAAAAGCTTCTATCTTATCTAACCTAATCTAAACTTAGATTTTAAATTATTAATTTAAAATCTAAGGGAGGAAGATAAAGGAGAAAGATAGAACAAGATGAATCATCATCCTAATTAAAGATAGAGATGGACTTCTATTTGAACCAGATTGTTTGCTCCACAAGATGAAGATAAAGGAGAAAAATCTGAATTTAATTCAGATTCAGACTGGACACTCTTTAGTATTTCAATCATAATGTTCTCTGGCGAAACTCAAATTTGATGATTCAAGGTGCTCCAGAAAGAAGACTTGAAGGACTATAAATTTTATGTTGATCACACTTTCTAATTCAGTCGGCAGATAACCATATTCAGCGATCAACAGATAACAAGTTGCAGGACAGAATTGAATTTCTACGGATAAGTCAAAACAAGTTTAGAGATAAAACGGGAATTCAAATTCAAAAATATTTTACTCCTCCTATCTTCATAGGCTTCTTATCCCTCTAGTTTTCTCCTATAAATACCCTACAGAGCAACAGAGGAAGGGGAGCTCTGAGAAGCTCAAGTTTAGGGTTTTCTTTAGATCTTTTCTTCTTTCCAAATTTTCTTGTATTTTTTTATTTGGAGAAGAAGATTGTTGAAGAAGCAGAAGAGCTTTGTAATTGGCCGGTGACATCCAATAAAAAGGTTCTTTATTCTTTTACTTTTTTGTTTTGCAATTCAATTTATTTTTCTGATTTAGCTTATTTGTTTTTCTTCTTTTAATTTTCATGCAACATTTCTTATTCATAATAAAAAATTGAAAATAAAAATAGAATATAAGTAACTAATAGTTTGTTAATCTCTGGATCAACCTAAGTTTAATTTAAAGATGAACTGATTGACATCTATGCTTGCTAGAAACCCTAGAATTGAATTGGTATTCTTGAAGATAAATTAATAGTTGAGTTTAACTAATTTGAGTTGCACTTCTTAAATGGTTATTCATAGTTCATATCTAAATATCTTAAATGATAAATTATTCACTGTTGCTCTCAAATGGAAGTATCTCTATAGATTTTGTCTCGTCAAAAGATAACTTAGCGGATCCGCTTACCAAAGGTTTAAGTGGAGAGCGTATAAACTACGCATCGAGGGGAATAGGTCTAAAAGTCTAACCTTACCGAGTCAACTCAATGGAAACCTCACTTAGCGACTGAAAATCCCACAGACTAAGTTTAAGAGGAAAAACTAGTTATGATTGACTCAGCAAGTAAGCACTTAGGAGCTTGACTCTAATCCATTCCTAAGGTGCACACAAGTGCTTTCTACAAGTGCATTAAGGATAAGCTTAACGCTTTTAATGATGACTATATCTTGTTATTAAACAAGTGGAGTAGAGTAGACTACTCTTAATAGGACGATACTCTTTGAAACTAAGAATGTCCAAGGCCAAAATAGACACAACCGAGAACCAAAGTTGATTCGAAAAGTCACTGTGTGAAGTTTGTTTGACTTGGCTTACACTAACGGCTTACAGTTCAAGACTTAGTTCACTGATGAGCCAGTAAGTCCGATATAGTTTTCGCTATGGAAGGTTCAAGACCTAGTTCACCTATCCTGATGCAGTTTCTTTTCTAAAGTACCTTTCACTATAGAGTCAGTCTCTTTGTGTGTTAGTTTCTTAAATCTTCATTCATTGTGGGGGATTGTTGGAAAATATGAAGAATTAAATGTGAATCTTTGAGTTGAATTACGGCGAGATCCATTGATAGAATCAATTGGATAATGGTTGGAGTGTGTTCTCCTTCCATTGGGGATGAATGTGGTATATTCACATGTGCAATTCCGACTTCGAATGAATGAGATATTCAAATCTAAATTTTGCCTAATTTAAAAGCCAAAAGGGGATTAAAGGTGGCTAAAAGTATTTAGTCCCACATTAGCCATGGGATGGAAGTTTGAAATGTTTAAATAGAGAAAAATGGGAACAAAGGGTGTGCCCTTTGGGTACTTGGAGTTTTCACGCGCGATTAGGGGGAAACCATGCCCGCGCGCGCTGGCGGCGGGCAGCCGGCAGGCGCCGGTATCAGAGCCGGGCCGGGCTCGGGTTCGGGTTCCCTACCCGGTCCGGTTCTTTTTGAACCGGGTCTCACGGGTTTGGGTTACAGCGGATCGTACCCGCTCCGCCATCTGGATCCGAACCGAAACTGCGCAACGGCTGACAGGAAACCGCCACGAATGGTTGGGTTGTTTCTGTCTGAAACGAGTCGTTGCAACGGTTCAGACCGAACCGTTGCAACCGTTCGGTTGGGAACGGACGGATTTACCCCTCCCGGAGCGCTATAAATAGCGCTTCTTTTCTTTCATTTCAAAACACAGAAACACAGCAATATAGAAAAGGAAAAAAAGTTCCTTCATCTGCATTCCGAAGTGAGACTTCTGCAACTCGGATTCAGAAGTGACTTCCAACAGGAAGTGAGAATTTTGTAACTCAGATTCCGAAGTGACTTCCAACAGATTCGTTCTGAAAGAAGGCTCAGAAAATTCAACAGATTCTTTAAGAGAATTGTTGTCTGAATCTGTGACTTCCAAAGAAGAATATTTTTCTATCTCCCTCCTTTCTTTACAATGGGTGTTCCTCCAAAGTAAAGACAAATATTCTCCCTTAAATTTGTCTTGGTCCTACTGCTTTGATAATCCTGTGAAGGTATTGGTTAATTACGGTTCGACCGTACGGTGATTTGGTAGTGCTATCCAAATAACGTGAAGGAGTGTTGTATCTTGGGAGACCAGCATCCAGTAACCCGTTAGCACCATTGCGGGAGACGTAATTGTCTTAAGGAGATTCGCTATAAGCATACCTCACTTCAAGTACTATATAAGTGAATTAATTTTCTTTATACAGGGGTTATACTGATATTCAGTATATTGAGACTGACTTATACCAGTCTAATTGGTGTTTAACTAAGGAAGGTAATTGAAAGGTGGTTCTGTAATTAAGGAACGTTCTATTGAATAGAAAACCTCCCACCTGATATTCACTGACCTGGTCAATTAGATCGGTGACATTGATTAGTTGTCAGATTAATCCTAGAATCTAACAGTGTTTTCGGAGTTAGAGGGGAGGCCGTCATCGGCGGCGGCATTTTCAAAAGGGAGGGAGCTGAGATGGATGTTGGAGTTAGGGGAGAGTAAGGGTTGAAGGTTTCGGATGTTGAGGCGAGTGTTGACAATGGTGATGGTGTATGAGGGGTGCCTTTGAGAGAAGTTTGCAAAGGATAGGAATGGGATGAGATGGCCTTGGGCCATGAAGAGAAGCATCACAACGTGTTGTTGTTGGTTTGCCATTGTAGCTGTAGATGGATGAAACAGAGAAAAAGAGATCACCTCTCTTTAAAACTTAATTATTGAGTCTGCAGCTGCATGCAGACATGTTACGTCAGTCCCTTGTGTAGGTTAGCTGGTTTGGCACGCTGATCCAAAGTTTCTACATGGGATGTGACGTGACGGGGTTCGGTTCATGTATGTGTGTGCCACACACATGGTATAAGACGGCTAATCTCGCATTGACACGTGGATAAGTTGTCCGGTTTCAAAAGGACAAACTTTTAAATTCTTTAAACCTCTTATAATATTATAAGAGGACAAATCTCACGTGTCAACGAGGAATTAGTCCTATGTGTGTATGACTCACATACACGAACCGAACCCGGATGTGACGTGGTGCTGTTGAGCCTTGACGGGTAAAAAAGTGGGAGCCAGCTGCAGGGAGTTTTAGATTAAAGTCTGATTACAGTTTAATGTTTAAAATAAGAACATGATGTGCCGAGCAATTACATTTTAATATATTAAATATTTAAATCTAATCTGATTTTTAACCTGAGATCTCCCATTAGAGATGTCAAACGAAGAGATATTTGATATTTCTTGTGGTCTGACCTGAGGTCACATTTTATAATTCTCAAACCTAATGTCTAATAAACATCCCTCTTATATCAGCTCGCCGAATAAGCCAAGCGTGAAATATCCTCTCTTAAAAATGACAAAGAGATTTCGTCAGCAACTTAATTATGTTTGACTTGGTCTCTCGCTGGCCGCACAAAATGTTGTTCATGTTTTATGTGCGAAAAGAAAACAAAACTAACTTGTCACAAATGTTCATGAATCGACAGCTCAGAGATCACCGGGAAGACTCTCGGTTAAATCAAAAAGAAAAAAAAAAAGTACGTACAAGATTTAGCAAAGATGACTATAATTTTTCATCTTGCCTAGTTGTTCCTTTGCCTTTTTCTTTACATCTATCCATTCAGTTTTTCTCTGCGAAAATATCTCCTCTCCTGAGTCATCGTGGGTGGCGACTCTTCCTCTCCTTCGGAAAAGGGCAAATTAAAAAAAATGAGACTAATTTCTACTAATTTTAATAGATTTAACTGTGAAACATATTATATCACATACATTAAAGTGAACCATTATATATACTCATCATTTTATCGGGACTCATCACCTATTTCTTCAAAATCTGATGGGTTTGCATAATAAAAATGGTGTCTCTAAATTATTTAAACATATCATAATTATCTCCATTTTTTTTTTCAACAAAATCAGTTATTAATTTTTCACACGGTCTCTTCAGGCACCCACATTCTGATATGTGATGTGTTCCCAAAATTTTAAAGAAAGAAAGAAAGATTATTGGTTAGTCTTGTGGGGTCAAGGTAAGTACATGGGTTGGGTCAAAACTTGTGGTTCTTGTACATATACATAAGAAATTTTAGGAATACGAGGGGCGCTAGCCTCCACCACTCTTTAAAGCATAGTTTCAGCTTGTCATTTGGCATGTTAGAAATGTTTGAATATAAATATAATATCATTAATTTTTATCTCTATTTCGAAATTTTAGTGTAGCTGCAAAATTTAAATATGATATTAGAGGACCTCAGATTCAACTCTCTCAGACACGTATTTAAAAAATGGATTTACAAAAAAAAATATCATGATGTAAAAGTTCAGGTTACTGCTCATAAAAGGAGCACTGAGCATGCGAGAGCATGCTTGAATATAAATATAATACCCTTAATATGCTCTCGAATATAAATATAATACCCTTAATTCTTATGTCAACTTCAAAATTTTGACGCAGTGACAAGGATCTTAATAAGAAAAATACTGATTTTGATTCTAGAAAGTGTTAAAGAGTAGTATTAGGAGTAGGATTATATAATACTAATTGTATTAGAATTACATATTTTCTTACCATATAATTGTGATGCCTATATACTCGGACATTGTCTTTATTAATATATACACAATTCTCATTTTTTTCAACTGATTTGATATGGTATTAGTGACTTTCAAAAAAAATTCTTTATTGATAGTCGTTCCTACGCTGTCTCTGAGCCTGCGTTAGACCGTGCTCATGTAACACATGTCTAGCGCTGAGCCACTCTTTGCTTGATGCATCATCGTCAAAGTCTCCTCCGTCGCTCGCCACTAACGAGATATTCATATGCAATCTGTCTTGCCTCGTCTAAAGAGACTCATCCGGAGGCCCTAACTAGCAGACCTTTGGCTGTCTTAGACTTCTTAAGGGGCAATCTATGTTTCAGATGTTTTCGTGAATTATGCACATGTTTTTGATTGATCATGCACATGATAATTCTCTTGGACCTTATAGTTAAGATCATCAACACATGACCTAGATTCAGATTCAAAATCTCCATTACTGGTTCTTTACAAACTCCAGACTAACCTTGACCTCATTGGAGTCTCCTGGTTGACCTTGCCCCGTCAATCAACCAATCATCGGCTTCCTTCTCTGACTCATTGATCCCCATGTTTTCTGGTTCTCCAATGATTTCTTCTACATTATCAGCATGACATTTTTGTCTTCATCGATCAACTATTTCACTAGTAATCTGTTGGATGTGTTTTGAGTTGGAGGGAAAACTTGAGTTTCTCTCTTATTTGCCTTTGAGTTTAGTCCTACATTGGATAGGAGATGGGAGGTTAGGTAGTATATATACCAACTCTTCTCATGCTTATTGTTATGAGTGTTGGGCCATGGGTTACATCCCCACACGTGCCGAACCGAACTGGGTCGCGTGCGGGTGGCGGCGTACCCACGACTTGCGGACACGAATGCAGTTCGATTTAGAGGCTTATTGGAGCTGCTACTACATTTTTGTTAGTTTTTTGTTTGTTATTTTTTATTTTTATTTAAAATTCTGTTAAGATTTTCGGATAGAGTTGGACCCGTTTAAGAGAATCGGATCTGCACGTTGTAACCACTCGCGCATGATCACAGAGTCTCTCGGGCTGTTACAAACGGAAAGATCTGCAGAGGGTTATAAATACCCTATCTCTGTACGTATCTTTTACAAGAAACAGAAATCGATCTACCCTCTTTCTCCCACAAATTTCTTACAAATATTCTGCTAAAAATAACTGTGTTCTTCCGATCGGGTTTTTGAAACTTTGTGACATTCATTGATAACTACTCCAAATTCTGTCACACCTATCTTCTCAAATTTAAGGATGAAGTCCTCGATTGTTTTAAGGTATATAAAGCCGAAGCTGAGAACCAACGCGAAAAGAAGATCAAAATTCTAAGATCTGATCGTGGGGGGGAATATACCTCAAATGATATGACAGAATTCTGCCAAGAACACGACATTATTCGTGAGGTAACTGCTCCCTATACACCTCAATCCAACGGTGTAGCTGAAAGAAAGAACAGAACACTGATGGACATGGTGAATTGCATGTTACTCGGCTCAGGTGCACCTGAAAACCTTTGAGGTGAAGCTCTCCTTTCTGCCTATTTTATACTTAATAGAGTTCCCCAAAGAGACTCCGACGTTACTCCATATGAACGTTGGAAATGAAGAACTCCTAACATTCAATTCTTCAAGGTTTGGGGTTGCCTGGCTAAGGTTTCAATGCCGAAACCGAAGAACAGGAAAATCGGCCCCAAGACTGTTGATGCTATCTTCATCGGGTATGCACTAGATAGTAATGTTAACCGATTTCTAGTGGTTAACTCTGAAATCAGTGAAATATCCAACAACACCATCATTGAGGTTAGGGATGTTGTTTACTTTGAAAACATCTTTCCTTTCAAGTCTAGAATCCCTAGTGATCCTTCTTGCATTCCTTCTACCTCTGATATCCCTTCTTCTAGTTCTACTCTTGTAACTGATTCTGAACCTAGAAGGAGCAAAAGAATAAGAACTCTTACGTCTTTTGGTGAAGATTTCTTTACCTATCTTGTGGAAGGTGATCCTAACTCCTTCAAGGAGGCAATGGACTCTTCCGAGTCTCCTTTTTGGGAAGAAACCATTGACAGTGAGATCAAGTCCATAATAGAGAATAACACTTGGATTCTCACTGATCTTCCTCCAGGATGCAAACTTGTAGGTTGTAAATGGATCTTCAAGAAGAAACTCCGACCTGATGGCACTGTCGACAAATACAGAGCCAGATTAGTTGCCAAGGGTTTTACCTAACAAAAGGGTATTGACTTCTTTGACACATATTCTCCTGTTGCCAGGATCTCCTCTATAAGAATCCTTCTAGCACTTGTATCAATTCATAACATATTCATTCACCAAATGGATGCCAAGACTGCTTTCCTGAATGGCGATCTTGAAGAAGAAATCTATATGGACCAATCAGAAGGATTCATTGTCAAGGGACAAGAAAACAAAGTGTGCAAACTTGTGAAGTCATTGTATGGACTTAAACAAGCACCTAAACAATGGCATCAAAAGTTTAACAAAATTATTGCACAATTTAGATTCACTGTTCATGAACATGACAAGTGCATATATTCTAAGAACTTTGACAATGAGTATATTATCCTTTATCTATATGTAGATTATATTCTTATCCTTAGAACTTCTTTTCAGGTAATCAAAAGAGTAAAGGATTATTTTTCTCAAAACTTTGATATGAAGGATCTAGGTCCTGCTGATATGATATTGGGAATGAAAATATCCTAAACCTCTGATGGAATTTCCTTAAGTCTAGCTTATAGCATTGAAAGAATGCTTCACAAATTTGATTTTTATAACTCTAAACCTATTTCTACATCCTATGATTATTCAATTGCTTTGAAGAAGAATATGGGTGAGCCTGTGTCTCAACTGAAATACTCTCAATTAATAAGTTCACTTCTCTACATTTCCAACAGGACTAGGCCTGACATCTCTTATGCAATAGGTAGATTGAGTAGATATACTAGTAACCCTAGTAGAGAACACTGGACTGCACTAGAGAGAGTTTTCAGATATCTTAGAGGCACAATTGGCTATTGTCTGACTTACACTAGATATCCTGATGTTATGGAAGGTTATAGTGATGCCAACTGGGTCACTGATTCTAACAATGTTAAGTCTACTATCGGATTGTATTCATGTTCGGTGGTGCTGCTGTGTCCTGAAAATCCTGTAAACAAACAGTGATTGCCAGGAGCACCATGGAGTCTGAGCTCATTGCTCTGAACACAACTTGCTCTGAAGCTGAATGGTTAAAGGATCTTTTATCTGAATTCTCTATCGTGCCTAGACCCATACTTCCAATCTCAGTTCATACTGATTCAAGATCCACCATTGAGATTCTAAAGCAAGATAATCCCAATAAGAAGATGAACAGACATATTCAAATCAGATTTAAGTCTGTTCAGTGCCTATTGGGCAAAGTTGTGCTTCTGAACTTTGTAAAGTCTGAGAAGAATATTGCTGACCCATTGACTAAGGGTCTTTCTAGGAGTGTGGTCCTAGAATCATCGAGGGAGATAGGGTTAAGCTCATAATAGAGTTCACCAACAGCGGGAACCCAACCTACTTGATTGGGAGTTGATTCCATGAAAGAGGTTCAATGTGGTAAGAACAAGCTGGACTGGTGATACTCGTGTGAAGCATCGACCCGGATATGTTTATATCCTGTATGTAGTATTGTAGCTACTACCCCTTCTCTGTGGTGACATGCTCTTATGATACAACTAGGTAAGGATGAGTTTGACTCTTAATAAGTCCAACGCATATAGTGTGGAGGGTATACTATCCAGCTGTAGTACCCTTGGAGGATTTACCTACGTGACAGGAACCGTAATGGCCGCGGTTGGGGGGGGCAGGGCTGACCCTAGAAACTCTCATGAGTCGGTTATTATGAGCATGACCTTTAATGCTCAACCCGCTCGCTCAATAGATGGAGACTTACTGTGTGTGTATTCTATCAATATCTGGTAAAAGAGGCTAGTTTCAGGTGTAGTCCACTATGTTTTTCAGATGGCGATGAATTCACTAAGGAAGGTTCCAGGCGTAGTCCACCTGTCCCGAATTCACAGTATGATGTTGCCCGATTTCACTCGTGATTTATGATCTGATGATTTGATTGTTATTTATTGTTGATTTGCTTTATCTTCCCTGAAACTCAAGTTTTGGGGGGGACTGTTGGATGTGTTTTGAGTTGGAGGGAAAACTTGAGTTTTCCTCTTATTTGCCTTTGAGTTTAGTCCCACATTGGATAGGAGATGGGAGGTTAGGTAGTATATATACCAACTCCTCCCATGCCTATTGTTATGAGTGTTCGGCCATGGGCCACATCCCCACACGCGCGCACACGTGCCGATTCGAACCGGGCCGGGCTGGGTGCGGGTGGCGCGCACCCACGACCTGCGGACACGAATGCAGTTCGATTCAGGGGCTTGTTAGATCTGCTACATTTTTGTTGGTTTTTTTATTTTTTATTTTTATTTAAATTCTGTTGAGATTTTCGGGCAGAGTTGGACCCGTTCAAAAGAATCGGATCTGCACGTTGCAACCACTCGCGCATGATCACAGATTCTCTCGGGCTGTTATAAACGGAAAGATCTGCAGAGGGTTATAAATACCTTATCTCTGCACGTATCTTTTACAAGAAACAGAAATCGATCTACCCTCTTTCTCCCACAAATTTCTTACAAATATTCTGCTAAAAATAACTGTGTTCTTGCGATCGGGTTTTTGGTGCTTTCTCAACGCTGTTTTCACTTACGGGCAATAAATCTCCGTATGAGCAGAGGCCTGACTCATCGTCCTGAATTGGGTGCTGGTATGCTACTGGGGGAGATTTTACCGCTAGGAGAGGAGGTCAGTTTCATGGTCCGGATGAGGGACCGACCATCTTTCTTCTAGGGCAGTACATCTGCACGACTGCGTCACTCCAGGACACCCTTTTCTTTTCTTTTAATTTTGTATTTTAGTTGCATGCTTAGAACAAGTAGTTCATTTCAATATAAGATCTATATTTGTTGCATGTTCAAATCCATTAAATTTCCTACAGTAATCACCCTCTGTCTTACTGTTTCTTCTCATTTTATGGCTGGTCTTCTCATTTTTTTCTACTGAGTTTGAGGATCTCTTAAAATCTGCTTCAACTAAATTTAAGAATATCTCAAAACCTCCTATTTTGCTAAGTTTAGGGATCTCTCATAACCTGTCTATCTTCTCTCTTTTGCCTGATTTTCTTTTCCCGCAACAGATTTCACAGTATGTAATGTTTGCCTCTCTTCAAGTGAAAAAGACACAATGAGTTTTGGAGTCCGCCCTATGTATACTAAAGAGACTTACATGCTAACGTCCGCCTTGTGATTCGTGAAAGGCACTTAGATTAAGCTTCAGAAAGTGCTCTGTATCAATTAGAATCCATCTCTTCTCCTTCATAAGATACTCTCAACTGTCCGATATCTCCTTCTCATCATCCACACTCTTCCAAAGTCTCAATATTTCATCCATCATGAGTTTGTGAGGGGCGTTCAAGATACATGTTTTTTGGTGATCAGTCTTCAAAGAGTGCTACATAGGATTGGCATTTACTTTCAGTTTTCAGCAGACACTTTTAAGATTTTCTTTATTTGCGTTTTTCTTTTATTCAAACTCACAATTAATTTTCCCTCTATCTTGAGCTTGCGAGGAAGCATTAAAGGGTAAAATTAGGATTAGAATTCTATAATATTAATTGTATTATGAGTAGAGTTTTTTTTACATGAAATTATGATGCTTATATATTCAGGCATTGTCCTCATCAATAATATATACACAGTTCTTAGTTTTTGTTCAACTGATTTAACCCCAGAGTCTTATTCCATTGAGTTGGTGATATTCTGATTCACGTCTATAGACTATGAGATGCAGCCAATGTGTAAGTTTCGGGTGTTGGAAATAATTCAACATGTGTGGGCTCACATATGCGAATTTAATGTGTATGACTATCTTAAAGTATAGTCCAAATTTATTGTGATCTAATAAAGTTAATAGTTGGACTAAAAGGTATTAAATTTTCATGAATTTAATGTGCAGATATAATTATGTAATTTCTAATTTGAAGATGGGCCAAATTGAAAAAAAGAATAACTAATAGACTAAGTTATTATTTAAGCGATCTTGGTCCCCAAAAGAACACTTCTTCTTCTTCTCTTTGAGATCTCTTCAAGCAGAGAGAAAACTCAGAGGAATACAGATCTTTTGGAATGTTTTCTCCATTCTAACAATTTAAGAAATTCAATCATGAATCAAGGTACGCTTCTGCTCTTATTGTTTTAATTTTCTCATATTTTTGAATCTTCATGGAGACTACATTAATATTTTAGGGTTTGAACAATGTTAAAGATAAAGTTATGATTTTGATCTTTTTTATTCTAAGGATGATTATTGTAGATATAATCCTTTTATTTAATTCAAGTTCTAACAATTGGTATCAGGGCCACTCTATTCAGGATTCCTAGATTTGGGAATCAAATTTCAAAAATTTGGAATTTTTTATTGATACTTCAAAGGGATTGAAATATAAATTAGTTCTTATGAATCATATTGTAGGATTACATTGGTTTTGGTAAATTTTTTTTCAGATTTATGAATTTAAAATTTTCAGATCTGAATTCGGTTTAAAAAAATTATTCCGGGCTAGGCGCAGCTGCGCATAGCGCGGTCTGCGCCCAGGCGTCACGCAATTTTGGGCCCATTTTAGGCAATTTTGGGACTTTTCAAAATTTTAAATGAATTTTGGGTATATCTAATAAATTATTGAGATTATCTAACATTTACTAAAAACTAATTGAAACAAGATGTCTCCAAAGTAATCGCTCTTGTGTAAATTAGCTTCTTGAGAATGTTGAGATGTTTATGTGTGTATGAATTCATGCGAGTATTAATCGGCCCAAAGGAAGGATAATATTTAGCCGAATTGCATGCGCACTTGTGGTCATAAATGTGTGACAATTATAAGTTTTTATGTAATAAATAAGTTGATCCAAAGATAAATTTATTATTTGACAGGATTTATTGTCAACATTTGATTGCTACATCAAGAGTACCACTTACAAGTTAATATTACTGTCCAAAGATTTGATATTAATGTTGTGTTAGGTATCTTGAGATGTATTACACAATTGTTTAAGTTTAAAAGTCATTTATTTGATTATGATGTGAACATGTATACTTATTTAATTTATTTTCTGTACAACTATTGTATCTGCTACTCTCCTATCTATAAATACAAACAGCATTCCCATGCTTAATGGGACAAACTTCAAAGAATGAAAAGAGAATGTCTTAATCATTCTTAGCTGCATGGATCTAGATTTTGCACTAAGGATAAAGCAATCTGCTTCTCTTACGGCTAAAAGTTCTTCTGATGATAGAAAAATTTTGAGAATGGGAATACTATAATCGCATGAGTCTAATAATCATAAAGCGCGGTATTTTGTAAGCCTTTCGAGGTGCAGTATCTGATGAGATAAATTTTAGCTAAAGATTTTCTTGCTGAAATTGAGAAACATTTTACAAAGAACAATAAGGTAGAAACAAGCACGCTTTTAGCTAGCTTGATTTCTATGAAATACAAGGGTAAGGAAACATAAGGGATTACATCATGCAGATGTCTCATATTTCTTTCAAGCTTAAGGCACTAAAGCTCGAGTTGTCTGAGGACTTGCTCGTGCATTTGATATTGATTTCGCTTCCTGCACACTTAAGTCAATTTAAGATCAGTTATAACTATCAGAAAGAGAAATGACTCTGAATAAGCTTATTTCATATTGTGTGCAAGGAGAGAAAAGGCTTAAGCATCAGAAATCTGAAAGTGTTCATCCGGTCAGTATCTCAAAGAATAAGGGCAAGAAAAGAAAGAAGAATGAAACTGCTAAGAGTCCAAATCAAAAGAAACATAAGAAAAATGAAGACTATTTCTTTTGTAAGAAACCTAGACATGTAAAGAAAAAAATGTACAAAATATCATGCTTGGCATTCTAAGAAAGGCATATTCTTTATTTTGATTTGTTCTGAGGTTAATTTAACTTCAGTACCTAAAAACACTTGGTGGTTGACTCTGGGGCTACTACTCATATAGGTGTTTCTATGCAGGGTTGCCTGAGCCACCGAAGGCTAAGTGATGGTGAAAGATACATCTTTGTGAGCGATGGAAAATCGGTAGAAGTTGAGGCAATAGGGTGTAAATCACCTAGAGGGGGGGTGAATAGGTGATGGCTAATCTAATGGTCACTTAATGCCAAATAATGTGGAATTAAAAGCTATTATGACCTAAACTAAACTCTTACACTAAACACCACGTATAACACAAGAGTGTTACCGAATTCCCCGTGAAGGGCTCTGGACAAACTCCTCTAGATTCCCCTTGAATGGGTTGAGGTGCCGCGTTGGCTCTCTTGGTTGAATACAAGTGTTAGCAAACAATCCCAAGCAAGTATATCAATTAAGCACAATGAATATCTAGCATGTAAAAATAAAGACAAGTAATAGCATGCAAGATATAAAAGAGACAAAGAGAGAGAGAGAGAGAGTGAGCAATCGCAAACACAAGGAATTTGTTTCGAGGTTCGAGCACACTTGCTCTACATCCCCGCCTTCGACATACGAAGGATTTCCACTATGCACGATCCCAATGGATCTCTCCTTGGTGCCGCAACACCTACAATCCCTCGGACTCCCTAGTCCCGTACACACGCAAGCCCCACAAGCTTGCCGAGGCCGCACCTCGATCAAAGAGTTCACAACCGAACTCTAAACCACCACGAGCACACTTGCCCGTTTCCTCAAAGAACAAGAAAAGATCTCTTGGTGATCTAAACACTTTGATCACCAATAAAAAAAACTCTCACTACAACACTCCTATAAGATGAATAGCTCAATGGATGCTCAAGTGTTGGTGTGAGAAAAGCAAGGATGAGAAAGGTGGAGGAAAACTCAAAAAATCACTTTAAACACTCTTGATAAAATCTTCCCTTTAGAGAGGAAATATTTGCTCACAAATATGTGGAGAAAACTCTTTTAAAAGGATAAGAAAAACTGGCCCAAAGCTCTCCTAAAATCTTAGAGAAAAACAATACCCAAACCCCAAATTTATAGGCTAGGAAAAACTAGCCGGTGGGGTCTGTCAGGCCTGCCGGTCGACCGGCCGGTCGACCGCCAACGGTCAAAAATCCGACCGTTGGAGCCTCCGGTCGACCGCCCGGCCGACCGTAATAAACAGAGAGCACTGCTCTCAGTTACGGTCGACTGGCTCGGTCGACCGGCCAACTGCCAGGTCAAGGCGTGCACGTCCGTGCACGTCGGTCGACCGAGCCGGTCGACCGACTTTAGCCCTAGTCGACTTGGTAGGTCGACTAGTCGACTTGGCTGAAGCCTGGAACAGAAAATCTGGGATTAGAACTTGGTCTTTTGGCTCACATAAAAATCCCATAAAATATATAAAAATCTACAAAAATAGTTTTACCAATATACTTTGATAAACAAACATGCTTGCACAAAATCAAGGCATGTTATAAAAGATTTGGACTATTTTTGTAAGTTGGAAATATTGGCTCAATTGAAAACTAGTATTTTTCTAAAACTTGTTTTCTAAACTTCTTCATGATACAAAAACAAGATATTTTGAATTCATTAAAGCATAGTGTGTATGGATATGATCCACTACACAATTAAAATGAAATATCTATGTTTTGGCATTAAGCTCTAAATATGATTTTGGATAAAAGACATGCGTATAAGAAATTCCAAAAACCAAAAGTATTTTTCCAAAATGAAAGTCTTTTCTAAATCTGAAAATTCTTTTATGAAAAGACTTTTAAATCAAGAGTGTGTGTGTGATATATACTTGAGCAATCCACCAACTATTCTATCCTTTACATTTTAACTAAAAACAAAATCTTATACCTAGACACAAGTCTTGATCTTGAAGTCTTCCCTTGAAGTCTTCTCATCTTCTTGACTTGGTCCAAACACGATCCACCGAGCTCAAATCTTGATGTGGTCTTGATGCATAGGCTCGTGAATCAACCGGTGCTAGCTCTAAAACTTGACTTTAAATCCTTTGTTGAAGCTCCACACCTACTAAGATCTTGATCATAAATCTGTCACTAATTAAACACAAGATCATTAGTACTATAACTACATGAGTTGATCATCATCAAAACTAGAGTGATGGGCCTTTGGGCCAACAATCTCCCCCTTTTTGATGATGACAAAACTCATGAAGTTATATATGCATGGATTAAAGTAAAGCTTAAAAGAAGCTCCCCCTTAACTCATGCATACCAAATAAACAATAATATATGACGATGAAGCTTATAAATATGTATGCAAATGTATGGAGATAAAACATATCAAATTCTTTTTCTCCTATTTGCAAAACAAAACATATATGCATAAACATAAATCTTTCTCAAACATGCATATAAACCCAAATACTTCTCCCCCTTTTTGTCACTCATCAACAAAGAGGTTAAAGTAAAACAATACAAATTTTCTCCCCCTTTTTGTCCTAAACAAAGAATCAATAAAAGGGGTAATCATAAATCAATCAATAAAGATTTATATGCGATATACATTCATGAAGAGGAAGACGCAAAGTTAACTTCCCTACATACATGCATTACATGAAGAAAGGATGACAAGCCCTAATTCACATAACACATAGTATGTAATGCATAAGAGGAGATGTGAAGCTCCCCCTACACACGTATATCATATAAAGAAGAGTTGTCAAGCTCCTCAATATATAATATACTCAACATGAATCTATATGTAGAAGAGATGTTAAGCTCTCCTTGCATATAGGAAATACAAATCAAACATTTTGAATTATTTAAAACAAAATTTTGAATTTTTCACAATAAAACAGATTTTGAGATATCAAAGAGACATAAATTTTTAATATTTGATACCACTTTTAAAACATAATGCATAAGCTTAGCAATAGAGATTTAAATGTTAGACATAAGCTTAGCATCGACAAACTTTGTGCTTTAAACATGTAAAACAATTTTAATTCAAGCACAATACAAATCATATATATGTATGAAAAGAGTATTTTGAAAATAATACATACATATATAAGAGAACAAAATATGAGTATATACAAAAAAGATTCAGATTGATACCAATTGAAAATATCCAATGATACCAATTGAAAAATAATAGGATCATGGTATATATCTCATAAACAAATTGAAGAATAAATAACTAGCTTAAATTGATTTTTGAAAAATTAGTTAAAGATCCTTCAAATACAACAACTCATATGTTTTTCATAAAACATGCCAAATACACAAGATTTTACACTCATAGTCTATAAAGCTTAAAATATGTCCATGAAACTAAGTCATGACAAAATAAATAAAGTGTGAGTGTTCAAACATCATGTAAATAGTATTTTCATGAAAATAGTCATTTAAGCTCAAAAAGATCATAAGTCACATATTTTTTTAACAAAACAAAAACATGAAAAATCATTTTTCATTAAAACACTAATCTTCATGGTATATGTATGATTTATCCAAACTAACAATACACATACATATCCCAAACATAAAAGAGTCTATCAAATGTATTTGCATGAAAGCAAGAGACTCACGGGTATACATGTATATTTATTAGATTTGAATTAATAATACATATACATGAAGTAAAGCATAAAAATTGGCAAAGCATGTATAAATGAGAATCATCAAAACTAGTCTATACATATGCATATAGTGGGTACAAATGAGCATGAAGTGCAATCATATATAAAACAAATGTAGCTCACTATTTGTACATGTATAATACAAGTTTTGATAAAAACTACATCTAAGCATGTTATCACCACATGAAGCACATAGAAACATAAAACATAAACATGCTATGAATATGATATATGTAAAAAGCATGTACATAAAAGATAGGAGTTTAGAGGTTGTTACCAACTCCAAAGCTCCAAACATGGTGGTTGTCCCACCAAAACTCCCTTGATAGTGGTGCTCCAAATATGTGTCCTTTTAGTTCAATTGCACCCACCATCAAGGCACCAAATCTCTCACGTTTTATGAGAGCCCTCACCTACATCAAATACACAAGGTGGGGATTTTGGTACCCATATTTTCTTGGGACCTTTGGGGTTAGTCTTGTAAGGAACCCAAAAATTTTTATTATTAGCAAAATTAAAATGATGCAACTTGTCATAACAAAATTTTGCTAAATGGCCTTTGCGGCCACAATGTGTACATGTGTACACCTTAAGATGCTTATGTGAATGTGCATGATCGTGATGTGCAACATAAGCATATGCATGATGTGAATGTGCATGAACATGTGGAACTTGTTTCTTTTGAAACAAGGATTCCAACCTAGAATGATTGAATGCACAAGAGTTCAAAGTTGAACTCAAATTATTCATTTTATTTTTCAAATCTTTAATCTCATTAGTGGTGGCATGTAAAGCATGATGAGATAAAGAATCATTTTTCTTTTTCTTTTTCGAAACAAAATCTTTTTCTTTTTCACAAAATTTTCTTTTTAAAGACTTATTTTCTTGAAAAACAACTTCCTTTTGTTTTTTCACCAAATCAATTTTATTTTTCAAAGTATTGTTTCCTTCACACAAATCATTCAATTTTGAAACTAAGGAAACATTCTCATTTTTCAAAATTTCATTTTCTTTTTCAATGCATGCAACCTTATTTTCTAATGAATCTTTTCATTAAGCATGCAATCAAACTTCTTTTTCAAATTTTTATTTTCCTTTTTAATCATGTCATATTTTTCAAGTAATTGTTGACAAAAGAATGTAAGCTCATCATATGACATGTCCTCATCTTCATCTACCTCGGATTCGGTAGTTACCTCAAGGGGGTTGTCCCCTTGGACCATGTAGCACTTGTTGGAGACGTTACTTCTAACATCCGAATCGCTCTCCGCATAGTATTGTTCATTTTCGTCAAGGGAGATGAGGGTGTTCCAAACTACAAAAGCCAAATCAAGATTAGCAACCCTAGATAAATAATTATCATTTAGGGTAGATCTTAAAGCATGTAGGGCTTTTGCATTAGCCTCAAGATTCTTACCATCTAAACAATATGCATTATTAGTGGTGGCAAGATAAACATGAATGCCTAGGGCCTTGAGGTACAAAGACATCTTAACCTTCCAAATTTGGATGTTAAGAATGTCAAAAGTGGGTGGTGACATGAAGTCCATGGTGTGTGTACAAAATATTGTGATTAGCCTAAAA
The DNA here is from genome assembly GCA_038442645.1 of Agave tequilana. Classification (NCBI taxonomy): domain Eukaryota; kingdom Viridiplantae; phylum Streptophyta; class Magnoliopsida; order Asparagales; family Asparagaceae; genus Agave; species Agave tequilana. The sequence continues at coordinate 26,876 of JAVJIF010017139.1, read as the reverse complement.
ATGAGGATCTTTAACTCTAGGTTGTAAGACTCAAATCAGAGTACCAAGCTCTGATACCAATTGTAAATCACCTAGAGGGGGTGAATAGGTGATGGCTAATCTAATGGTCACTTAATGCCAAATAATGCGGAATTAAAAGCTATTATGACCTAAACTAAGCTCTTACACTAAACACCACGTATAACACAAGAGTGTTGCCGAATTCCCCGTGAAGGGCTCTGGACAAACTCCTCTAGATTCCCCTTGAATAGGTTGAGGTGCCGCGTTGGCTCTCTTGGTTGAATACAAGTGTTAGCAAACAATCCCAAGCAAGTATATCAATTAAGCACAATGAATATCTAGCATGTAAAAATAAAGACAAGTAATAGCATGTAAGATATAAAAGAGACAAAGAGAGAGAGAGAGTGAGCAATCGCAAACACAAGGAATTTGTTTCGAGGTTCGAGCACACTTGCTCTACATCCCCGCCTTCGACACACGAAGGATTTCCACTATGCACGATCCAAATGGATCTCTCCTTGGTGCCGCAACACCTACAATCCCTCGGACTCCCTAGTCCCGTACACACGCAAGCCCCACAAGCTTGCCGAGGCCGCACCTCGATCAAAGAGTTCACAACCGAACTCTAAACCACCACGAGCACACTTTCCCGTTTCCTCAAAGAACAAGAAAAGATCTCTTGGTGATCTAAACACTTTGATCACCAATAAAAAAAACTCTCACTACAACACTCCTATAAGATGAATAGCTCAATGGATGCTCAAGTGTTGGTGTGAGAAAAGCAAGGATGAGAAAGGTGGAGGAAAACTCAAAGAATCACTTTAAACACTCTTGATAAAATCTTCCCTTTAGATAGGAAATATTTGCTCACAAATATGTGGAGAAAACTCTTTTAAAAGGATAAGAAAAACTGGCCCAAAGCTCTCCTAAAATCTTAGAGAAAAACAATGCCCAAACCCCCAAATTTATAGGCTAGGAAAAACTAGCCGGTGGGGTCTGTCAGGCCTGCCGGTCGACCGGCCGGTCGACCGCCAACGGTCAAAAATCCGACTGTTGGAACCTCCGGTCGACCGCCCGGCCGACCGTAATAAACAGAGAGCACTGCTCTCAGTTACGGTCGACTGGCTCGGTCGACCGGACAACTGCCAGGTCAAGGCGTGCACGTCCGTGTACGTCGGTCGACCGAGCCGGTTGACCGACTTCAGCCCTAGTCGACTTGGTAGGTCGACTAGTCGACTTGGCTGAAGCCTGGAACAGAAAATCTGGGATTAAAACTTGGTCTTTTGGCTCACATAAAAATCCCATAAAATACATAAAAATCTATAAAAATAGTTTTACCAATATACTTTGATAAACAAACATGCTTGCACAAAATCAATGCATGTTATAAAAGATTTGGACTATTTTTGTAAGTTGGAAATATTGGCTCAATTGAAAACTAGTATTTTTCTAAAACTTGTTTTCCAAACTTCTTCATGATACAAAAACAAGATATTTTGAATTCATTAAAGCATAGTGTGTATGGATATGATCCACTACACAATTAAGATGAAATATCTATGTTTTGACATTAAGCTCTAAATATGGTTTTGGATAAAAGACATGCATATAAGAAATTCCAAAACCAAAAAGTATTTTTCCAAAATGAAAGTGTTTTCTAAATCTGAAAATTCTTTTATGAAAAGACTTTTAAATCAAGAGTGTGTGTGTGATATATACTTGAGCAATCCACCAACTATTCTATCCTTTACATTTTAACTAAAAACAAAATCTTATACCTAGATACAAGTCTTGATCTTGAAGTCTTCCCTTGAAGTCTTCTCATCTTCTTGACTTGGTCCAAACACGATCCACCGAGCTCAAATCTTGATGTGGTCTTGATGCATAGGCTCGTGAATCAACCGGTGCTAGCTCCAAAGCTTAACTTTAAATCCTTTGTTGAAGCTCCACACCTACTAAGATCTTGATCATAAATCTGTCACTAATTAAACACAAGATCATTAGTACTATAACTACATGAGTTGATCATCAACAAAACTAGAGTGATGAGCCTTTGAGCCAACATAGGGCATTTTTGATTGTTATTAAGAACTAGTCTTTATTTGGACTTGAAAGACAATTTCGTTGTACCATCATTTAGACGGAATTTGGTTTTCGTTTCTTTATTGGACAAATTTGGTTATCATTGTTCTTTTAAACATAATCAGTTTAGTCTTGCATTAAATTCAAATATTGTTGGTACTGATTCATTGAGTATTTATGACAACTTTTATTTGCTTGACAGGATTGCATCATGTAATGAAATCTTACATGTGGATTCACGTGGTACAAAACGTAAGCAAAATAAAGAACATTTAGTAAGATTATGGCATAAGCATTCGAATCATATATCCAAATATAGAATATAATGACTTGTGACAGAAGGTATTTTGGATTCCCTTGATTTTTCAGACTTAAATGTCTATGTTGAGTGTATCAAGGAAAAACAGATCAACATAAGAGATTAGGTGCCATCAGATTTTCAGGCGTCTTAGAATTGATACATATGAATATCTGTGGACCATTCCCTATGACCTCTTGGAATGGTTAATGATACTTTACATCATTCATAGACGATTACTCACACTATGAGTACCTATATCTTATTCATAAGAAATCAGAGTCCCTGGATATGTTCAAAGTTTTTCAGAGCTGAAGTTGAAACTCAACTCAACAAGAAAATTTTGTGTGTTAGATCAGACCGTGGTGATGAGTACTACAACAGATATGACAATTCAGGAGAACAACATCTATGGCCATTTGCTGACTTCCTAGAGGAATGTGGAATCATCCCACAGTACACCATGCCAGGCTCACCTAGCATGAATGACGTGGTTGAAAAGCAAAATAGGACTCTTTAGGGTATAGTGAGGAGTATGATTAGTCATTCTACCTTATAAGAATCACTCTGGGGAGAAGCAATAAAGATAGCAACTTATATCTTGAACAGAGTATCAACTAAAGCAGCTGTCAAAATATCTTATGAGATTTGGACAGGTCGAAAGCCTAGTCTAAAGTACTTTCACATTTGGGGATGTCCATCTGAGGTTAGACCTTATAGGCCAAATGAAAAGAATTGGACTCCAAAACAATGAGCAGCTACTTTATTGCTTACTTGAGCGATCTAGGGGCTACAAGTTTTATGATCCCACTATTAAGTCAATTTTTGAAAAGAAAATTGCAACATTTTTGAGGATGTTGAGTTTGGAGGGAGAAATAAGGTTAGAGACATTGTCTTTGAGGAGGAATCGGTTTCGATCCCTACCACTGCTTGATAGTGTACAGACTTCTATACTTGTTATTGTTCGAGAAGCAAATATGGAATCTAAGCAAGAATGTTAAATAATTCCCCACTCAAGTTGAGGTAATTGTTCCTGAAGAATAAACTCAACAACCTCAAGAATAAATGCTACTAAGGAGATCCACAAGAGAGAGGAGAAATGTTATTCTAGATGACTACATAACATTCCTTCAAGAACATGAGGACACTGATGGATTGGTGGAAGGTGATCCAATCAACTTCCATCAAGCCATGCAGGATTCTAACTCTCAAAAATAGATAGATGACATGAATGAAGAGTATTAGTCTATGCAAGAAAATCAAGTTTGAGATCTTATCCCATTACCTGAAGATAAGAAGCTCATTGGTTACAAACGGATATTCAAAATCAAAAGGGATTTAGAAGGTAATGTGGAGAGATATAAGGCTTATCTTGTAGCTAAAGGCTTTACTCAAGGGAAAGACATTGATTTTACAGAGATTTTCTCTCTGGTTATATCGAAAGACTCTTTTAGGATAATTATGGCTCTTGTTGTACATTTTGACCTTGAGTTACATCAGATGGATGTTAAGATAACCTTTCTCAATGATGACATTGATGAAACTATATATATGGTACAGCCAGAAAACTTTGTGTCTGGAGACCCAAAAAATATGGCTTGCAAATTAAAGAAATCCATCTATAGACTCAAGCAAGATTCTCGTCAATGGTATTACAAGTTTCATCAAGTAGTTGTCTCATTTGGTTTCGAGACAAATGCTGTTGAAGATTGTGTAAATCACAAGTTCAGTGAGAGTAAACATATATTCCTGATTTTGTATGTCGATGACATACTCCTTGCTACCAATGATAAGAAATTTTGCACAAAAATCAAGAGATTTCTATCGAAGAAATTTGAGATGAAAGATTTTGATGAGGCGTCTTTTGTCTTAAAAATTCAGATATACCGAGATTGCCCTCGGGATATTCTTGAATTATCACAAAAGACCTATATAGAAAAGGTGCTTGAAAGATATGGTATGCAAGATTATAAACTTGGAGACACCCCAGTCCCAAAAGGTGATAAATTCAGTGTAAGTCAATGCCTTAAGAATGACCTTGAAGTTAAAAAAATACAGAAGATTCCTTATGCTTCAGCCTTAGGGAGTTTAATATATGCTCATGTTTGCACACGTCCAGACATAGCATTCATTGTTCGAACGCTAGGCAGATATTTAAGTAACCCTGAGATGGATCACTAGAGAACAGCCAAAAGGGTCTTCAGATATTTATAGAGAACTAAGGATTACATGCTCACATACAAGAGGTCAGATCAGATAGAGATCATTGGGTATTCAGATTCTGACTTCGCTAGATGCCAAGATAGTTGGAGATCCACATCGGGCTATATTTACCTATTAGCTAGAAGAGCTATTTCTTGGAAGAGTGCTAAGCAAACACTCACAGCTTCCTCCACCATGACAGTAAAATTTGTAGCATGTTATGAGGCATCCAACCATGAATTATGGCTGCAAAATTTTGTTACTAGACTGCGCATTCTGAGTGGTATTAAAAGACCACTAAAGTTATACTGTGATAATAAATCAGCAGTTTTATATTCCAACAACAGGAGCTTGTCAAAGTTAAGACACAATAACATAAAGTTCCTGATTGTGAAGGAAAGGGTACAGAGTAGAAAGATTTTCATAGAGCACATTGGGACAAACTCCATAATTACGGATCCGCTTACTAAAGGGTTAACACCGAAGACCTTTCATGAGCATACTGCTACTATGGGTGTCATATCATTCAAGGATATCATAGTTAGTGGGAGCTTGTATATATGTTTCATTGCTCTATTTTGTATTTTGGACACATTTTGTACATTTGGACATTTTCTGCAGCAATAAAATATTTAGTTTACACACTCTATTTTATTATGTTAAAGTTTGATCTCAATAAAGTTTAAGGGTGGACCAGTTGAAAATAGGCATGTTCAGATCATATCACATGTAATTTTCATGCTACACATCCATGATTGATCTATGTCATTTGGTTACATTGGTATATGTGATTATTGGTGGATTTAGTTACGTTAAATGTAATGTAAATTTTTTAGTCCTATATCAATATAGTCAATAGATGAGATTGCTAAGAATACCTAATTATATGATAGCAATATTTTGAACCCATAAGGTGTAACATTTATAAGGTAACATAGGTGGCCCAAGTGGGAAATTGTTGAAAATAATTCAACATGTGTGAGCTCACATATGTGAATTTAATGTGTATGACTATCTTAAAATATAGTCCAATTAATTATGATCTAATAAAGTTAATAATTGGACTAAAAGGCATTAAATTGTCATGAATTTAATGTGTAGAGATAATTATGTAATTTTTAATTTGATGAAAGGCTAAATTAAAAAAATAACTGATAGAATCAGTTATTATTTAAGGGATCATAATCTCCAAAAGGACGTATCTTCTTCTTCTCTCTGAAATTCATTCAAGCAGATAGAAAACTCAGAGAAATACAAATCTTTTGGAAGGCCTTCTCCATCCCAACAAATTAAGGAATTTAATCATGGATCAAGATATGCTTCCGCTCTTATTATTTTAATTTTCCCATATCTTTGATCTTCATGGAGACTAGATCTATATTTTAGGGTTTGATCTATGTTAAAAATACAGTTATGATTTTGATCTTGTTTATTCTAAGAAAGTTGGACTCAAGAGTTTGGTTGAGTTGGCGACATAAGGATCATAAGAGGCCGAGATAGTTCTAGAGGCTTAAGATTGTAGTTTCGGTTTTGAAACAAACTGAACTGGTATCAAGCTTTATTCTTAGGCTTTAGGGCTTAGGTCATAACTTACATTATGTTGTGTAACTCAGTGTTCGGTTTGCACCGAGTACTTCCAAATGTACCACGTGAAGTAAAGAAAAGCGAAGGATCGTGTGTGGCAATTGGATTAAAATGTATCGTGTAGCCTAGGGCTAATGGGCCGTGTCCACGAGGAGGATGAGATGCAAGTTTTTTGGTATTTTTGTTTCAAAATCAAGTTTAGGGGAAAAAATGATTTGGTTGAGAAGTTGGTTTAAAAATTTAGAAAAGAAAAATAAAACGTTTTCAAAAGAGGATAATTTAGGGTTTAAGAAAAAGTGAGAAAATCGGAGTGAAGAAAAATGAGTTTTTTTTATAAGGAAGAGAAATATGGACTCACTAATATACTACTCAACTACTTATTCTTCTCTTAAAATTTTTACGCCTCAATCGGATCATCATTTTCAGAAACATTCAAGCAAAACAAATGAGATAGATTTTGGAAAATTCAGCTTTTTTAAATAGTTCTTAAATTGAATGTTAAAGTATCAAGATGTTCAAGTATGGAATAAAAACAAGTTTAAAAATTATTTTTGAAATGAAAATTAAAAATCAATACCCATTCTCATACGCCTTTAAGAACTCTCATAGAACGCAAGGCTTGAACAAGGCATGCAAATGAATCAATTGGGTTTTTATCATAAAATTCAATCAAGAAGAAGAGGGGTGCAGGAGATAGATTAGTGAGCCCAGAAAAGGTATTTAGCTACTCATAGTAAAACTTACATTAAGAGAGAAGTAAATGAATAGTGCAAACATATCAAATAAGATTGAGATGATTATTTGCAAGAGTTGAATCCTTTCTTGATGTCACCTCATTTACAAAATTACAAATCTTCTTTTTCACTCTTTCTTTTCTAGACTGAAGTAAAACAAATAAAAGAAAATAAAATGAAGATTACACTTGATTAACAACTAACTAACAAAATTTTGATCTTAAAATAAAAACTCTAAAAACCTAATTCTCTTCTCTATACATTCTTCTCTGCTCCGGTACTGAATTTATAGGAGGAGAAAAGTGGCAAAAGCATGTGGAGAATGAGGATAAAATCGCTGACCCAACGGCCAAAACATTACTGAGGAAACGCGACAAATACAGCGAAAACACGACATTTTTTAGCTGTTGGATCAGCGCTTTGGGCGCGAGATCCCCCTATTCAGTTGTCTTTAGTTCTTCTGATAACATTGTATCTAGTTCTCTTGGATTTTTAGAATATCCTCGTTAATCTTGACCTAGAGAATCTTATCCTTGAAAATCCAAATTACTTAGGATATGTCGGGCTTTTTCTTCTGTTTCTCCATTATTTATAACCTACAAAACATTAAATATTAAAATAATTAAATAACAGAGTTTATATAAAATAAATATGAAAATGTAACATAAAATATGCAATATATGTTAATAATCGCACTCCACACCTATATTTTGCTCATCCTCGAGCAAAAATCAAAAGATTAAGATATTATTGAGCCAGTTTCACAGGTAACGCGACTGCACTGAGCATGTGCAGTAAGCCTTTAAACCTCTAGATTTTTCCTAGAGGAGTTATAGTCTCTGAGGGTTTTCAGAGGAATACACCTACAAAATTCAAAATCGAAAAGTGTTAGTATTTTTGAAAATTTTTTTTTAAAGAGAGAAGAACATTTGACAAACTTTTGCAAAAAACTTAAGTGATCTATACATCATAAGTTCATCAAATTAGTCATTCCTAAACTTAGTCTTTATGCAAAACTTTGTAATCATTAAAGGTAAGAATTCAAACTATATTTCTCACTTAATCTATTATTTTATCCTAAATCATATTCACCTTGTGATCGTGAAATTTTGCTCGGTATTCCTCAACTCCAACTCTTATGCCTTATTATACTTATTATGGTCATATTTATCCCTTAATTTTATTAGGCTTTCTAATTAACTATGTAACGAGCATTAGCCTGACTCTCAAACCGGATGATCTTAGGGCACCAGGTGAAGAAACACCCCTTCGACTTAAGAACTCAAGCAAATAAGGCCACAAGACTAAGAATTTTATTGGTGATATAATCACTTTTAGACGTGAATATTTATACTTTATGAGGCACAATTACGCAGCATAATAAGAGAACTTTTGATATATATATATTTTTTTCTCTTTTTTTTATAATGTACAAGAGTCTTTATTTTGAATCATATGTGTGTAAGGTATAAAGTGCATATTTCATCAAGGTAAAATCAAGACCAAATTACTTTTTCAATTTTTCTTTCTAAACCTAGAAATCAAGCAAGTAAATTTATTTTGGCTAAATATTAAAAAATCTTAATTATGATTCCCTTAATCTTAAATATCTTAATTTTTTACAAAAATAGATCAAAATATTGTTTTGAACTTAAAAGATATATTTTTAATGCATGTTAAATGTTAGTGCTTTTCCGGACATCTATCTCATGTGTTGTCCCATATGTATGAAGAAATGTATAAATGCATGAAACAAAATATAAAAGAGGTGATGTTACCTATACATTGGGTGAAACAAACCAATCGGTTGTCTCATTTTCCTACACTGATTTTAAGAATGGTTTAAGATATTGACCATTAACTTTAAATTCATTATCATTCTTAGGGTTGCAAATCTTTACTGTACCGTGTGGAAACACAGTTCTCGCAATGAATGGCCTATCCATCTCCATTTCAACTTTCTGAAAAAAGTTGAAGCCTAGAGTTGCGGAGTAAGACTTTTTGTTCGGGGACAAAAATTTTCCTTATTATAAATTTATCATTAAAGGACTTAACCCTACTTTTTATTATCTTTGCAATTTCATAGGCTTCATTTCTAAATTTCTCAAGTTCAAAAATTTACAATTTTTGAAGTTCACTAGCCTTGTTTAGATCAAAATTTATTTGTTTAATTGTCCAAAGGCCCGGTGCTCAAGTTCAACAGGTAGATAGCAAGCCAGTTCAAAAACTAACCTGTAAAGAGACATACCTAAAATCATTTTGAAAGCGGTCTTGTAAGCCCCCTGTAGGCCCATAAGGTATCTATCAGTTTGGTAGACCAATCTTTTCAGTTTGACTCACAGTTTTCTCCAAGATAAGTTTGATTTGTCTATTAGAGATCTCTACCTACCAACTGATTTGAGAATGATATAGTGTGGACAACTTGTGTGTTATGACATATTTTCGCATAAGTGATTCAAAAGATCTGTTGCAGAAATGAGTGCCATTATCGCTAATTATAGCACGAAGGGTTCCGAAGCGCGAGAAAATATTTTGTTTTAAGAACTTGACAACAACTATGTTGTCATTCGTTTTTCTAGGAATGGCTTTAACCCACTTAGACACATAGTCCACATCAATTAAGAAGTATTAGTTTCCAATTAAAATAGGAAAAAAACCCCATGAAGTCAATGCCCTAAACGTCAAAAAGTTCTATTTCTAGAATTGAGTTGAGGGGCATCATATTACATTTTAAGATCCTCCTTATCGTTTGACATCTTGGGCATGTCTTACAGAACTCAAAGGCATCTTTGAACAAAGCGGGCCAATAGAACCCACTCTGTAGCACTTTTTCAGAGTCTTGTGGGGATCAAAGTGTCCACCGTATGCAAGCTCGTGACAGAAGGAAAAGACATTCTTGACTTTCTCGTTAGGGATACATCTCCTAATGATTTGGTCAGAACAATACCTAAAATATATGGTTCCTCCCAAAAGAAATACCAGACTTGAGATAGGATTGGTAAACATCTTTTTTCATTCAATGAGATGGTGTTTGGTTTGTGACTAAGTAGTTGATTATGTCGGCAAACCATGATTCTCTAAAGGCAACTAGGAGTTGTTCATCGGAAAAATTATCTTTGCTCAACAATTCATTGCAAGAAGCATTAGGGATATGTGAGAGATGATCCGTGACAACATTTTCTATGCCCTTTTTGTTTTGAATCTCGAGATCGAATTTTGAAGAAGTAGGTTCCAACTAATGAGTCTGCCTTTGGCATCCTTCTTAAGTATGAGACATCTAAGCGTAGAATGATCGGTGAAGATGGTGATTTTTGACCCAAATAGGTATGATCAGAATTTCTCTAAGGCAAACATTACAGCCAAGAATTCCTACTTAATTGTAGTGTCATTCAATTGAGCATCGTTTCGAGTCCTACTTGATTAATAGATCACTTGCTGCTTGTTACCAATGCACTGTCCTAAGATAGCGCCAATGGAAAAATCCATAGTATCACACATGATCTCGGAGACTTTGATCAATCCGGGACAAAAATGATTGGTATAGAAATAAATTCTTTCTTAAACTTCACCCAAGTAATAAGACATCCATTATCGAAAGTAAAAGGCAGATCCTTAGCTAAGAGGTTAGTCAATGGTCTAGCAATCTTGCTAAAGTCCTTAATAAATCTATGATAGAACCCAGTGTGTCCTAAGAAAGATCGAGTATCTCTCGCACATTTAGGCATAGGAAGCTTAGTTATGACATCTATCTTCACCTTATACAATTTAATCTCTTTCTTAGGGATTTCATATCCCAAGACAATTCCATATATTGCCATGAACTGGCATTTCTCCCATTTTAGTGTCAAACTCTTTTCAGCACATCGTTGGAGGATAAGTTCTAAATGGTGAAGATATTGATCGAATGGATCTCCATAGATGGAGAACTCATCCATGAAGATTTCTAAGAACTATTTTACCATGTCAGAGAATAGACTTAACATGCAATGTTGAAACATTGCAGGGGCATTGCATAAGGCAAAACGCATTTAGTGATAAGCAAAGGTCCCAAATAGACAGGTGAATATGGTCTTCACTTAGTCCTCCGAAGCTATGAGAATGTGATTATACCCAAGTAACCATCCAAAAAATAGTAATACTTGCAGCCATCTAGTCATTCAAGCATTTGATCAATGAATGAAGAGCGATTTGGTCCTTACAAGTGGTGCATTCAACTTTCTATAGTCAATACAAACCCAAATCTTGGTGGGGGGTCATGTTTGTACTAACTCTTTCTTCTTATTCTCTAGTATAGTGAAACGGGGCTTTTTCGGACGCGTGAACCAGGCTGACCCATTTAGCTAGTAGAAATAGGATAAATGATCTCATTATCTAAAAGTTTCAAACTTTCAGCACAAACAATCTCTTGCATTATAGGGTTTAACCTACGCTGCAGGTTCCTCTTTGGTATCATATCTTCATTTAGATAATGCGATGTTGAAGTATAGATGGTCTCAATCCCTTGATGTCGGTCATGGTCTAACCAATAGCTTTTCTATGTTTCTTAAGAACTGACATATGACTTTCTTCTTGCCCTGCGATCAGATGGGACGCGATGATGACTGGAAGAGTCCCTTGTCTGCCTAGATAGACGTGCTTAAGATGTTTGGGTGAAACTTATAATTCTAGAGCAGGGGAAGACTCCATGGAAGTGTTGGAACTTGCTTTTGATGATACATTTGTGAAGCCATATTATTGGAGCTCTATTTCACAAGTTTATACAGAGTTCTACATGCTCAAGACTTCCCAAAGAGAGTTAGCTATGGATGTGTTTTGTAATGTTTATTAGTATGTTAAAAGCCTTGAAACACACACACACACAAACATAGCCCTATTAGTCGACTTATACCCTTTTGTAGTCGACTTATACATAGTATAGTCGACTTGACAATTTCCCTAGTCGACTAACATTTGTCCTGCAAAGATACCAACTCTCTGTTTCTGACCTGCACTCACTATTAGTCGACTTACTGGTTTCACTAGTCGACTAATACCTGGCCTAGTCGACTAATCTCTTAGTCTGGCCGACTAGTTTCAGTTTCCAGAAACTTGTCCTGTGTTTTTATCTTGACCTAGTCGACTTGATCTCTTTTTTAGTCGACTAACCCAGTGTAAATTGCCTACCCTAGTCGACTAACCCTCTACCCCTAGTCGACTAATGACAGTTTTTGACTGTTGGACTGTTTCTATTTTCTGGTGTTTTATCCAAAGTTATCCAATATTTATATATTCAAAATTGACCTGATAACTACCCTAACTGACTATGGATTTCAGCTATAAATAGGTATGTTATCCTAAACTAAAGACACCAATTCAAATTAAAAGTTTTCTGACCAAAAACTCTATTCAAAAGTCTGGTTTTTAAAAACTTGTTTTCACTTTCTGTTTCTTCACCAATTCCTACTCTATTGTGAAGATTTCTGAAAGTTCACCTATAATAGCCCTTGTCCACGATCACATACAGATTCAAGGCTTATAGGATCATTTGTAATCACTCAAAGAGGAGCATTGTACAAGAGCATCTTCAGGTTGAAGAGAGTTTGTACAAGGTGTTGTGGTCTTCTTGGTTGTAAGAAGAGTTGTACACATTTGGCAAAGGGGATTTGTCAAGTGGTGTGCAAGGTGTTGATTTTAGGTGTACAAAGTCAAAAGATAAAGGAAAATCTCAAGCGGGTGGCTTGGGGACAGGATGTAGGTCACGAAGATCGAACCAGGATAAATCTCTTGTCTTTGCGTTTGCTTTACTTTCTGAGATTTAATTTTCTTTTATTGCAAGTACTTTATTTTATATCGCTAATATCTTTGTTTAAGTGTTGACATAATATTTTAGATCCAACAATTGGCATCATCTCAGGACCAACAGGAAGGAGGATCAAGTCTGTTGCTCTGGATTCAGTAGAATCGGGTTTAAATCTTAATTCACAGCAGAATTGACGATCTTATCAAGGTTGAAATCCTTAGACTCCAATTCAAACTCACACTCGGCTACTAGCTTTAATTCCTTACTGTTCTCACTAGTTTAGTTCTCAATGAGGTTTACCTCAAAAGTTTGATCGTCTACATCATGGGATTATTTTTTTAGGTTGAAGATACTGACTTCTTTAGTCATATCTCCGATGGTTAACCTCTTGGATCTATTTCTACAATTGATGATTGCATTGGAAGTAGTAAGGAATGGGTGCCCTAGGATGATGGGACTTTGAGACCTAGGATTTGACACTGATTTGGTTTCAAGAACAATGAAATCTACAACGTAGATAAACTTTTCAACCGGATAAGAACATTAGTTATTCTCCCTTGAAAACTTTTACTGACCGTTCAACTAATTAAATGGTAACTCGGGTTGGACTAAGCTCGCCCAAATCAAGTTGTTGGTATATTAAGAAGGAGAGTAAATTGGTACTTGCTCCTAAATCAAGAAGTGCACGACTGTTTGTCCTATTGTGCAAGTAATGGTAGGACAATCTGGATCCTTGTACTTGATAAGGATCAGGCCAGACAGTAGCTCACTATTGTTAGTGGTTAGAGATACTTTCTTTGGCATATTAGTCTTTCTCTTCTTAGTACACATGTCCTTAATGAATTTGGCATAGGATGAGACTTGTTAGATTGCATCAAGAAGGGGCACATTATCTTTACTTGATTAAACTTCTCAAGTATTTTCTCCATTTATGCAGCTTGTTTATTATTATTCTTAAGCCTATTTGAAAATGAGACTACAAGCTTATGCACTTGATCGACTGATTTGTCTTTTTAGACTTGTCAAAGGAAGTAGAACTAGAAGAAGTGGATGCTAGTGTTGGATTATGCGGGATGGGATTTGGTGGCACCGATACTTGGTTCTCAACTTATTTTCCTGACCTAAGAGTATGAACAACGTTATATTGGTTGATTTGAGAATCTTGAGCCATATGTGCTTGACAAGAATTTCTAGGATTTGTCAATAGCTAACTAGCCAAAGTCCCCTTGGGCTTTTCACTTAGTGATCTAGATAACTGACTCATCTGAACCTCTACCTAGTAATGACTTGAGTGTGGTTACTCAACAACTATCTCGTGTTTTGCATGAAGAATGTTTGGGACTTGATAAAAATTTCCATATTTTTCTCCAAATCTGTTAACTTCTTTCCAGCTGGAGGATTTTGGTAAGAAGATTATGAAACTTGGCTAGAAAAATTTTGTTGATAGTTAGGAGACTAAAAGTAATTGGGAAAATTTGACTTAGGATGGTCATGATTGTTTTGGCTCAATGAGAAATCAGGTGACTTCTCCAGATGAGATTGTACATTTGAGAGTACGGATTATTAACGGGCTTTGAGAAGGCTGCGTTAATGTGCTTGGGAAATATTTGCTGAGCAAGAAAAACTTGACACACTTTGAACACATGATTCGTACCTTGACAGTATGTTCAGCCTGAAGTTGGAGCTAATGTTGGCCTGACTTGGCTCAATGAAACTGGATCTTTAGTTTTTAGGGCTTCCAGTCTTCTCATTAGGCTAGTAATTTTAGCCTCTACAGCAATTAATGACTCGATGGAATGGAGACCTTTTTTTGAAGAGATGAGATTATTATTCCTAGATTTATCTGGAGTGGGTTCCCAAGGGATGGTCTTCTCCGCTAAATCCATAAATAATTCCCATCCTTGATTTTTCATCCTTTTGAAGGAATCCTCCATGGCACATGATTTCTAAAAGAATTTTTGTTTGATAACCTAAACCATCATAGAGAATTTGGTGCTACCGCCATTTCTCTATAACGTGATAAGAGCATTGGGCAAGGAGATCTTTGTAACGTTCAAAGTGCCTTAAAAAAGTTCACTCGAGTCTTGCTTAAATTGTATGATGTTCTTCCTAATGAGAGCAATTTTGTAGATAGAGTAGAATTTCTCTAAGAAGACCTTAATGAAATCATCCCACGATGTGACATAATCTATCACCAAACTGTAAAGCCATTTCTTGGCTAGCTCCTTAAGGGAGAATGGAATGAAACACAACCTAACAGTATCATCTTCGAACTAGGGTATTCTCATCACAAAACATACTTTCTCAAATTCTCTTATGAAGAAATACACATCCTCAGACTCTAAATCAGGAAACTTGGGAAGAGTATGAATTTGGCTTAAACTCAAAATTATTTTCACTTGCTTTGGGGATCCGAATGCAAGATGGAAGAGAAGTTCTAATGGGATAGAACCTATCTTGCAGAGATGATATTTGGACCATCATCAGATCTAGATTTGGTGGTGAACTATTTGGAGCTCTCGACCACACTTGCTTGCACAATATACCACAAACAAGATCACTAAAAAATTAGTCAAAAAAATCAACAAAGCCTATTCTAGGGTAGACTTAGACCTACATGACTCTTAACTAGTTGACTATCCAGGAGAGGTATATTGCAAGCCTGACCATGAGTTAATTAGTTAGGTAGGGACAAAACTCAGTGGGAGGTATCTGTACAAAGCAACTAGCTTAATTACGCTAAACTGTCAATTTTCGAGAATCTTTCCTCTTAATCCCCAATTTTTGACACCGATTTGACTAAAGTCAAACTCTAACAACTTCCTTTCAAGGTTAATCACTTAGTGAGTCCGAGATGTCTCTAGGGCCCACGTCTATTCAGATTTTAGTTTAGGCTTAGGTTGTGAGTGCAGTGGAGATAGTTTCTGGGCTAAGAAAGGGTAATGACTCCCCACCTTATCTTGTTATTGTGTTTTGCCCTTAGTTCATTTTGGTGCAAAGTGTGCAAGCAAATAGCATAAAGTAACACTCAAAGCAATAAATATCACTCAAGAATGTTTTCTAAGTTGGATGCTATGCATACATATCTTGGCTCCAGCATTCAACAATAATTGAAATAAACGAAATTAGACAAATGCCTAGGATGCAAGTCTAACTATTTTTAAGCAATTCAAACAATTGGTAACTATTGAGTTTAAAACAGTGATCATAAACAATCAAAAATAGAAACTAATAATAGAAGAATACTTTGTTTGCAATTCTCTATGCCTTGCAAAAAAAAGATTTATCAGTAGTTCAATTTCCTAGTTGTGTTTGTGTGGCCAAGGCAGAGAAAACGTCACAAAAGCAGGGGCTCTTGTGCTTTAGTTTTTAGAGCAGAGACGCAGAGCAGCTATGGTTCTTCTAAAGTGAGTAGTTTTTCCTAATCCTTTCCTAAACACTTAAAAAGAGAACAAACTTATTAAATCACAAAAATACTATTTCCTCCCCTGCAACTATGCTAAAAATTTGTTCGATTCACACAGAATACTTTCAAATTCCTAAAGTAAAGAAATGGAAGCGAAGAATCATATATGGTGATTGAAATAAAATGTACCATGTAGCCTAACACTAACGGTTCATGTCTACGAGGAGGAATGCGATGCAACCTTTTTGGCATTTTTGTTTCAAAAAATAAACTTATGTTTCAAAAATAAAGTTGTGTTTCTATTTTTTAAAGAAAGAAAAAGAAAGAATATGGTTTGATTGAGAAGTTGGTTTATGAATTTAGAAAAAAAAACAAGAAAGTTTCAAAAGACGATGAATTAGGGTTTAAGAAAAGTGATGAAAATCTGAGCAAAGAAAAATGAGTTTTTTTTATAAGAAAGAGAAATCCCGGCTCATTAATCTACTACTCAACTACTTACTCTTATCTTAAAAGTTTCGTGGCTCAGTTAGATCATCGGCAAAAATTAAGACTTGAGTTCAGAAGCATTTAAGCAAAGCAAATGAGATAGATTTTAGAAATTCAACATCTTTTTACAAACATTCTTAAATTGAATGTTAAACCATCAAGATTTTTAAGTATGAAATAAAAACAAGTTTAAAAATTATTTTCAAAATGAATTAAAAATCAATACCCATCCTTATGTTCCTTCAAGAACACTCGTAGAATGCAAGGCTTGAACTAGGAATACAAATGAATCAATTCAATCAAGAAGAAGAGGGGTAAAGGAGATAGATTAGTATGCCCAGAAAAAGTGTTTAGCTACTCATAGTAAAACTTAAACAAAGAGAGAAGAATGAATAATGCAAACATAGCAAATAATATCGAGATGGTGATTAGCAAGAGTTGAATTCTTCCTTAATGTCACTTCATTTACTAAATTACAACTCTCCTTTCACTCTCTCTTTTCTGGACTGAACTAAAATAAATAAATAAAATAAAATAAAGATTACACTTGATTAACAACTAAGTAACGAAATCTCAACCTTAAAATGAAAACTCTCAACCCTAATTCTCTTCTCTGTAACATTCTTCTCTCTCTGGTGCTGAATTTATTGGAAGAGAAGAGTGGCAAAAGCGTGTGGAGGATGAGGACGAAATCACTGACCCAATGGCCAAAATATTGTCAGGGAAATGTGACAGTTTTGGCTGTTGGATCAACATACTGAGCACGAGATCCCCCTGTTCAGTTGTGTAAAGTTCTTCTGATAATATTGTATCTAGGTGTTTTAGATCTTTAAAATATCCCCGTTAATCTTGAGCTAGAGAATCTTATCCTTGAAAGACTAAATTATTTAGGATATACCGTGCTTTTTTTTCTCTTTCTCTATTATTTACAACCTGCATACCATTAGATATTAAAATAATTAAATAGCAGAGTTTAAATAAAATAAACATGAAAATGTGACATAAAATAAGCAATATATGTTAATAATCACTCAGCCTGTTTGAAAGCCCAGTTTAGGTTCTACCTCTTCATGCAATTTTTTTTGTATAGTTAGACCCTTATCTTAATTTGTTATGACATATGTGATCATTTATGCTTATTTTGTTCTTCTTCCTTTTTTCTTTCCTTTTTTAAGACAAGGCTATAGACCAGATGTTACTCGATGTTACTTGAACCTTCAAAAGAAAAAGAAAACCTAAGTTGATCTTTAAGGCCACAAGTTTGTAAATCACCTAAAGGGGGATGAATAGGGGATGGCTAAGGATATAAATAATGTTAAATTTAAAAGTAAGTCTAGCAATATAAGCAAATACCAATTTACAACATAAATAGTAACTTGCACAATAGAGATTTGCAATAAAAGAAAAGCAATTAAAGCATGCAACTAAAGAGAGAGTGAGGCAAAAAGATAAGGAAGAGAGAGTAAGGAATCCCAAACACAAGAGGATTGTATCGAGGTTCAAGCCAATTGCTCTACGTCCCCGCCTTCACCGCGTGAAGGATTTCTACTATAGTTTGATTCTGTGAGATCACCACTCTACACGTTCCCTCAAAAACGAATCGGACTCACAAGTTCTCTCACTTGGTGTTTTCTACATCTTACAATTGTCGAGCCCCCAAGTACGAATAAGGCCTCAACCTCTACACTTCTTCTTAACAACAATGAAGAGGATGATCTTCTCCAGATCACCAAAATGGCTCACAAAAGCAATCCTATAACCAAGAGTGAGTTTTTAGCTCTGAAATTTTTGGTTAAGAAAGCTTGTAGTCAGTGGAGTATGAGAATAAAAAACAAATAGAGAATCAAAACGGTTTGAGGTGAGAACTCTCTATTTTGAAAATTTTCTCTTTGAAAATTTGAATCTAAAGGAATGAAAGTGTTTTCTCTTGATTCATTTGTCTTTCTTAGTTGTGACTAATGGTCAATAGGGTTTCTTTATATAGGTAATCAAAAATATAGAGAGAACACAATATAGTCATTTTTGATTAGTCATTAAATAGTTTTTTAATAATATAGCCGTTATAGGCAAAAAATGCAAAAGCAGACAGGTCGGTCGACCTCACGGTCGACTGCCAACGATCATATTTTTGATTGTTGGGGATCGTTGGTCGACCGCCCGACTGATCTCAACCAAGAGCAATGGGGCTTACAGTCGGCCGACCGCCCGACCGACCGATATGCACAATGAATTTTTGTGCACTTCGGTCGACCGCCCGGCCGACTGGCTTAGGGCCAAAAATCCAGTTTTTGAAAAATATGAAATTCTGTTTTATGGTAAGTGATATATTTTTTTAATACAAATGATATGCAATATATTTCATGGTTTATTTGTAAAGTCCAAAACTATGATACAAAGAATCAAACACAAAATCTAAGATTGGAAACATGTTTTAGTAGAAAATAGAATTTCTTTAATAAAACATGAAATAATTTCATAACGAAAATCATTTTGTAAACTTTTTGACATCAATTTAACCATTTGTAAATTAAAAATCTAAATGATGTTTTGTGTGTGTGGTGTGTATTTGTGTGTGTGTGAATCTCATGAGCTAATGACTATACCACTTCTTGGTTTGTCAAAACTAAATTCTTTACAAAAAGGAATAAGGAAAAATTCTTTTCTTTGCCTAATAGACGTCCCTTTGAGCTTGTCTCTTTGGAATGATTTTCAACTTCAATGTGAATAACTTTAATTCTGGGATAATCATCTTGAGTGCTTCATAAACTTGTGAGTCTTTTTTTGAAGCTAAACTTTATCATGAAATCAGTCTTTTCCTTAAAACTTATATAGATACAAATGTTAGATTAATAACTTCATGGGGTTATCATTATCAAAACTAGGGCAAGGGACCTTTGGGCCAATTATCTCCCCATTTTTAATGATAGCAAAACTCATGGAGTTATTTTAAATAAAGTTGGAACAGGCTTCAAATGAAGCTCTCCCTAAACACGTGCACACATAATTACTATGACATGTAACAGAAATAGGATAAGAAATATGTGACACAATCATCAATTTTGAGCATTGGAATGTGAAATTCAATTTAGAAGCTCTATGCAACACATTTATGCATAACATGATATGATGATAAAGGCATATGCATAAATATTTTCCTCCATCCATCCGTAACCACCAACCTCCATAAAGGCAAGTATCAAAGTAGAGGTCTTCAATACAAATGTAATAAAAGATATCAAACACAAAGATACCAAAATGTAAACAAAACAAAACAAGTATCCCATAAAGTACATAGTCTAAATACCAAGACACATAGTCCAAATATACAAGGTGCCAAAACAAATAGAAATAGATATCCAATAAGTACCAAAACAAAATAGATGTCCAATAACACAATAGAAAACTAGATGTCCAATAACAAAATAACTCTCTACTGCTCTAGCTACTTCTCCCCTTTTATCATATATCAAAATTAGGGAGGAGTCAAGCATCATCTTCTTCATCCACATCTTCTTCAGGTTCTGCGACTGGTTGATATACCATAGTAGTATCTTAAGGGGCCATCCATAGATCAAACGGTGGACCAATTAGAGGAAGAGGACATTTATAAGTATCTGAAATTGGAACAGGACAATCGTGTCTGGAGAAATGATAGTCCTCACACCGCTGAAGGTATCTGATGGAGGAGCACACATAGGCCATGTCGTTCTGTTGCTCTCTTTGCATAGCTTCCAGGCTTGCAAGGATCCTCTCAGTGGAAGAAGAGATTTGTAGAGAGAGGTCACTCAGCTGGGTCATCATCCTGCATAAGGATCGACAGCTGAAGAAGAGAAACCAGGGATAAAATACTGGACTGGGGTGAGGAAGGATGGGAAGGAGCCTAAACATGAGCACCAACATGCATCCTGTTCAAGAGTGTGCTGTTGATATCATGGAAAGGTTTATGGCTCTCATCAAATAAGTTGATTTTGAAATGTTTAAAGAGTCGGGTAAGGATCATCCCATAAGGAAGATTCTTAGTGGGAATCAACAAATGTTCAGATAACATGAAGTCAATGATAAGACAAAAGATGTTGACTCTAATGCCTTTCAGAACGCAATAGATGAGCAAGGGGTACAACCTCGAGCATGACTATATTTTTCTGATTTAAGCATGAGATTATGGAAAACTATCTTAGCGAGGACCTGAGCGCGAAGCGTGTAGCGCTTCACTTTCTCATTCCTTACTAAGGCAGGGTTATCATCATCATGCAAAAATGAGATATAGTGAGAGCACTCTCACCGTCAAGATACTCAAAGTCATGAAGATCAGAATAGAAGATTTCTACACCATCACAAATAGTTTAAAAAAATCCTAGCAAAGTGTTCAAGGAAAATGTTGATATCTACATCCTTGACGCGAGACTTGATATGATTGTTAATAAAGGATAGATTGGAATTGAAATATTGGACCAATTCAGGATAAACTTGTTTCTTAATGGTGACAAAGTGATCTAGAGAACTAGTTTTGAGAATAGTAGTTAGATTTAGATGATCAAAATTGGCTAGAATAACACACTGGCCAGAGATGACATGTTTATTACAGATAATCGATTGTTTATACATGGTATTCTCAGAAACGAAGACATTTTTGGTTCTAGAAGAGGACTCAAGTTTTGGATTTTTCAGTTCTGGAACGTTTAAAAGACATAATGGGTGGACTAGTCATAAAAATAAAAATGTAGAGTTTAATAGCAAGAATCGGTACCAATCTAAAAAAATTGAGGAAATAATTACACAACGAAAGGAGAAAGACATACCTGAAAATTTTCTGAAAATTTCTTCTCCAAAAGGGTCTAGAAAGGTGCTAGAGATGAAATCTAGAAAATGTTGAACGAATTTTGAGGGATTTAGATGAATGGCTGAGAGGGAAGGTTGGGTGTGGAGAGAGGAGTCGACAGATGTAAGAAGAGAGAAGAAAAATAGGAATCTAGGGGTTCCCAACGCAACACCTGTATATATGCAGTTACAACTGTCGGTGGACCGCGCGGTCGACCGGCACGACCTGGGAGCACTGTCAACAGTCTCTCAAAGTGTCGGTCGATTGGGCGGCCGACAAAAGGGTAAGCTTTATGACAGGCTTACTCGGTCGACCACCTGGTCGACTGAAGCAATCCAGGAGTCTAATTGACTCAGTCGGTCGATCGCTCGGTCGACCGAGGTTTCTCCTCAAACAACAATAGTCTAAAACAACACAATTTTTATAAATATTTTGAAAGTAAATTTTTTATCATTTTTAGAATATACTAAGAGTAAAGATAACATTTATTACTAATCTAAATACCAAGAAATTTAATTTATAGATATTTTGATGGATAAGTCTTGATAAAAGTATTAAATAAAATTCATTAAACTCATATATATATTTAATTCATAAATTAGGCTAATTAAATAAGAAATGAAGCCGGATTCTCTTGACGGGCTCTGAACTTCTCCTCATGCTTTCTCTAAAATATGAGTTGAGGTGCTCTTTGCTTTTCTTATTTGAATTGCTTAATTATGAATTAAATACAAAATAAATATATATATACTTAATAATTAAAAATATTTATAAAAAATAGAAGTCATTTTGTTCCGCAAGATAAAGTGTCCAAATGTAATACAAGTCAATCAAACAATAGTTCCTACAATTCATGTGTACAATCTAAAGCATGTAGATAATCTAGAGCATGTAGGTAATAATTTATAATCAAGAATATGTGTACAACAGTAATCATACAAAGAGACTAAAACATGTACATGCAATTTACGTAGAGATATTACACTAAGCAAATTAGCAATGTTAAGCTATGGACAATCCTAAGCATGTATGAAAAATTTTAAAACTTAAAATTTTTGAGATATTACCGACATAAGTTAGAGTTTCTCCAAATAGGTGTTCTCTCACCTTGTCCTTGATAGTGATGCATTCACATTGTAGATTGCTTAAGCTCTATTGCATTTACCACCAAGGTTCATTTCCTCCTACGTCGTAGAGGATGACACACCTACATCAAGAGAGTTTGGTGTATTCTTTGGTACCCACATTTTTTTTGGGTCCTATAGGGTTAGTCTTTTCTCGAACCCAAATATTTTTGGCCTTTAAATTTAGTTTAGAATAATAAAATTTGGCTAAATGACCTTTGCGACTATAGTGTGTATAATTGTACACTTTGCCATAAATAAATGCATGATGGTGATGTGCATTGTGATCATGTTTGTTGTGTGTAAGTAAAACGTGTTTCTCTTGGGTGTTACCCCTTGGAAACATAGTTGTTTGGACACATATATTACATAATTATTATTATATTCCTACATATATTCCGTAATATATATTGCAAATAACTTGTTTTAATGACCTAATTCATGCAGGGTATGATAGAGAGAAAATAAGCATGAAATTTATCCAATTAAATTTAAAAGTTTAAAAGAAAAGGGATCGATTCAAATCTAATGGTTCCAGAAGCTATCTTATCTGAAAACTAGATATATCAGATTAGATAATATCATTTGATTTCAAGAAAAAAAATGAATTGTTTGAAAATCCTATCGGTTCACTAAGAATAAATGGATAAATAAAAGATCAACAGATGAGATGAATCAATCATATTTTGAGATAAGGAGGAAAATCCAAGTAAATTCAGAGTTTTAAATCAATTTAGACTCGGATTCAGACTAGACACTTTTTAGTATTTTAATCATAACTTTTATTACAAAACTTAAATTTGATGATTCAAGATGATTCAGAAAGAAGACTTAAAAGCTACAATTCTTATGTTGATCACTTTTTTCAATTTTATCATTGGATAAGTTATATTTAGCAATCAACACGATGACAAGCTGCAGATCAGAATTGAATTTCTGTATAAAACTCTGAATAAATCAAATCAAGTTTGGAGATAAGTGGAGGATTCAAATTCAGAAATAGCCTGCTTTTCCTATCTTCATATGCTTGCTATCCCCCAATTTTCTCCTATAAATACCCTCATACCTCAAAGGCAGAAAAATCACCATTCAGAGAGAGATTTAGGTTAGTTTAGTTTAGGTTTTCTTTTCTTCTTTAATGTAATTTTTATTTTTTCTTTTATTTTATTTTTAGGTTAGAGATAGTTACATGATTAAAAGAGAGGAAGAGTTATTGTAGAGTGACACTATATAATCTTTTCCTCAAGAAACTTATATTGAAGTGACAATCAATGGAGATTTTCACTTTTCTTTATCATGCTTAATCTGGCCAAGCACTGCTTTCAGGTACTTCTTTCTACTACTTTTTTTTATATTACTTCACATCTAATCATGGTATGTTAATCTACAACAGATGTAAATCTTCTTCCTTTTATCTCTTTTTATTTTTTTCTTAATTTAATTTAACAATTTTCAATCAACACTTTTTCTTTTAATTCTTTTTATTTTTTCTTTTCTTTTGAATTAACAAAACCATCTTAAATATTCTTCTTTTATCTCTTTTTGTTTCTGATTTTATTACCAACACTTTTCTTTATCTCTTTTTATTTCTTTATCTTTTATAAATAAAATAACAACAATACCACCATCTTTTCTACTACATTTCCTTCTTAACTATTTTTATTTTCTTTTAAAACTGAGAAGAGAATTCTTAAATCTGTTTTAGTTAATTAAAAGCTTACTATAATGCTTCTGTCGCTATCCCTCCCTGTGGATCACGATCCGTTAGCCCTAAGTTACACGGTAGCATCAAGGACCTAGCACTATTCTGATAGTCTGTATTTTTTTGTGCAGGTCAGAATCGATCATCAATAAAAATTTGACACCATTGCTGGGGAAGAAAGGTAAGTTTTCTTTTTTTTTATTTGCCTTAACAATTTAACTCTTTTTCTTCTTTGTTTTAATGCACAGGGGCTAATTACAAAAAATAGGAGCTGCAATGGACATATTGCTACTCTGTGCCTCTTCCCAAGAAGGCAGAGTATCAGAGCCTACAACTGTGGTGAACTACTAACTATAGTTTTTTACAGATTGCTTGATTTTCAGAGATTTAAATCTCTGCAGTTTTAGTTTATCTGTTTAACTCACTCTGTGCATGTTTCTAATCAATAGTAACATATTTTTTTGTAAATGCTAAAATACGTTTAGACTCTTACATCTTAGGGCATCTGTCTAATTCGTTTCCTTACATTACTGTTGAAGAGTGCTGGAGAAAATGATACGTCTGCATTACATATAACTTAGAAAACACACTTGTATGTTATATTGCTTAAGTGTTATTTTGCTATATACTTGCATACGAGCACTAAAACGATTTAAAGGCATATTCTTTAAACAAGATAAGGCGGGAAAGTCATTACCCTCCTTAATCCACAAACCATCTCCTCACTCACTAATCCAGCCTAACTTAAAATTGAGTAGACATTGACCCTTGGGACATCTCGGACTCAAATAGGGATTGTCCTAAAGGAGAAGTTGTTAGAAGTTAACTCTTGCCAAATCAGTGTTTAAGGTTGGGGATTGAGGGGCGAAACCCCGAAGGCTGGTAGTTTGGCATAATTAGGCTCGTTGCTGAGGTACGGATACCTCCCACCAATCTTGCCCCTACTTGACCGATTAACTTGTGCCTCATGTGGATAATCAACAATTATAAGTCGTCTAAATCTAAACTCTACCCTTACATAGACTAGATTTTTCTTTATTTTCTTGTTTGTTTATTTGTTTGTTTGTTTTTTTTGTTCTTATGAAAATGGATTATAATTAAAATTATTTTTATTATAACTCAAATCCATATTTCACCCCAACTTCTTTAATTTCGGATATTACCAATATGGTAATACATAACTTTAAGTTTAACCAACCAAGTATGCCAGATTGGTCTTATTCAAATCAATATATGCCCAATCTCAGTATTATGTACAAGAATGGGATAATCATCACTACTTTTTACCGAGTCAGTGGGGATGCAACTTCCCCGAGACTTGCTATCAACAGTCTTACAATAAACAGCTTCATATACTTCATATCAAGATGAACCTATAGAAGAAAAATCTTCTTTATTAAAGACTTTTGAAGCCTTCCTTAAGTCCACATGACAAGTACAAATCTTAGCGGACTCAATTCTCCCAAGCAATTTTCAAATTCAAGATCCTTACTCTAATTTTCAAGCCCAACCACAACAAAAAGAACCTGTTGACTTAGAAAAGAATATGAAATTCATGATTCAGTCCAAAATGATTGTATTCAATCCAAAACAGATTGACTCAAATATCTCAATAGGCTAGAAGCAAAAGTGAGTCATTTGGTCAACACAATTAATGATAGGAATGAGGAAACTCTACCTAACATTTTCGACCATTTTTAATTCTCTTAGCCATATTGATGAAGAATCATGGTATCTTGGAGATTTTTAACCAAGATTCAATTTCACCCATAATTTTGAACTTGACCAATATCAACCCATTAACAAATTGGCAAGTTTTATTTCAATGAGATTGAACTTGAAGATGATGTGACACCGATTTTCAATGTTGTGATTCAGTTTCACTTTTTGAATTATGCAGACTCCAGTATCCTTACCCGATTTGGACCCAATTCTAAAGCCAACACTGATTCCTATCCTTATAGTAGCTTGAACATGAACCACCTATGTTGGATAGTCACATTCCATTGTTAGCAAATGAATGTGAACTTGAATTCTAAGATTTAGACTAAACTCATGAACCAACTCTGACTCTCGAACCTAAACTTAATTTGAGTTTTATTCCCGAATCAGTTTCGATTTCTATTCTTTTCATTGTTGAGCTCAAGTCATCCATTCCACAAAACCATATTTCATTGTTGGACCAAGGTGTAGATTAATATGATTCCGTGATGATATCCCAAGATCAGTCGTATAATCAAAAGAAATTTTATACTAGGATCTTACATGATCCTATTCACGTTGGGGATTATAAAAATATTAATTGGAAAGAGATGATGAAAGATAAGTTCCATGAAAATCTAAAGTATTTAGATTGGGTAGAAACGCTTGGCCCAATCAGCCCACCACCGGAACCACCACTTGAGGTGACAATTTTCCTTTTCTTTCTCCTTTTTCATGTATTATTGTATTTCATTCATACACTGAGGACAATGCATGAGTTAGGTGTGGGAGAGGGTTTACCAACATACTAACTTTACTAATTTAAAAAAAAATCCTTTCTTTAAAAACTTTTTGAAATAAAAATAATACTTTAACTTATTTTTGTAAGAAATTAAGTTAATTTAAGGAATAAGTCTTGTTTGCAGAGGAAAAGCGCCGTAAAGTTTCCTTGAATCAAT